>JASSUY010011269.1:0-16426 GCA_032466535.1 Forpus xanthops | reverse complement strand
AGCCATTGAGCACAGCTCTTTGTGTGCGGCCATCCAGCCAGTTCTTTATCCACTGAGTGGTCCACCTATCAAATTGAAGTCTCTCTAATTTGGAGACAAGGATGTTGTGTAGGGCAGTGTTGAATGCTTTGCACCGGTCCATGTAATATGACAACCACTGCTCTACCCCTGTCCATCAGTTCCATAGCCCCATCATAGAAGAGGATTTTGCATTGGGTAGTTTTTAGATTATTATCACTGTACACAAGCATTTATGCTTTTTGTTCTGTGGAAATTAGTAGGTCTGAGATGAAAAACATAGCTAGGAGGTCCTTCTACTATTTATAGGAGTGCTTGAGGAACACTGCTTTGCTGATTTATGAGTAGACCTTTCAAAATTAACTCAGTTGCAGAAATGTGGTGGGATACTAGCAGGCCAAAAATGGTAGCTGAAATAATAAATTTATACAGTTCAGTGCTGGCTACGACTACAAAATAATGTATTCTGAACCTCTGGACATCATAAATTATTTGTTTTCACCAAGTTACCCTTCCATAACTCAGTTACTGGTGCTTTAAAAAGAATTAGTGCCTTCGACTAAAGCACAGTTTCTGATATACACCCAATTTTTAACTGTAGAAATGAGAAATGGGACTCTGTGATATCCTTTTACTGTTTTCTACCCCTGCATTTCCCATTGATCCAGTCCATCTTGTTGTTAAAAATTTTTTTTTTTTCCTTTTTCAATTTGTCTGGCTCTGATTTCTAGATGTTGCTTCTGTTTTTTTCTCCCCTAGATTAAAGAACATTTTCCTGATGAGAAAATGGCTAGAGAGAATAATCTAGCAGCACTGAACACTACAAAGCACTTTATTATATTCACAGCATAGAAAGAACACATTTTGAAGAGGCAATTGTGTGAGCCATCACAGGCAGGATGCAGGAACAACCATAAAACCACAAATGAAAAGCAAAGAAATAGATTTCATCATCTTGCCAGCCGGGGGATCCCTAAAGCAGCACTTGGGCAGAGGCACACATGCAGGGATGCTGCCACTGTGGAACTCAATCCATGCTAGAGGATCACCAAACCTGTTTTCAGGAGTTCACGCAGGTGTAGTTTACAGCTGTGCTTTGATCTTTTCCACAGCAGGGCATAATCTCAAGCATGTTCAATAGGACACCTCTAAGTCTATCACAGGCCTATGTTATCTGTACACAGATGTTCCACTTGTCTGACACAAAAAACTAAACAACAATTACTATGATATATGTGTTTTTTACATCCTAGCTACAAATCACTTGAGTATGTTTACAATATTCCTCTCCAATCTTCCATTATTTTCCCACAGAGATAAGATTTTTCACATCAATTGGGAAATTCCTTGGTGGAAACAATGCTTACAAACACCACCTTTTTATTGTTATCATATTCGTCTTCACTTTGGTACTTAACCGTCATCAAATGATGGAGAGTTTCAAGTACCTCATTGAAGCATTCTCCAAGTCCTTAATAACTTTCATAATTTCTGTAGCTTTTATTTTCAATTTAAAAATTCTGGACCCCTACATTTTAGAAAATAATTTCACAGCAACGTCACAAGATCATGAATTATGTACTGAATAAAATAACCTCGTACTCCCACCTCTATTTTTATGTAATAATTTGTATCTTATTGACTTTTGTTTCTCCAATCTCACATTCAGCATTCATGCTTTTTCCTTACTTATATTATGCCTTTCTTTTCAGACACTGATACTAAAAAAAAGCCTCAGTTTTTTAAGATATTAACTAATGATCTTATTTCTAGGCACATACATTTGTTTTAAACTGTAGCAACACTTACCTAGACTAGCAATTAATCAGGAGGACTATGTGATCCATCCTTACTACTCACTTGCCACTGCAGCAACCTTTGTGTTATTTGCAAATAAGTTTTGGTTTCATATTTCTTCTACACTATTGATAAAAATGCTAACTTCAGAACTGATACTTCATATAGTGCATATAGAAACCAAACAACTCCATTGAGTGATAATGCTCTATCAGTTTTTGTGATTTATCAACCTACCTTGGTTTAATTAACTCCTAGATAATGCTCTATGTGTTTCTGAATGATAGCACTAATTTCATATACCTAATGTTGTGTAGAACAGGTCCTTAAGACGCCTACAAAGGACTGCATATGCAGTTATATTTTTACAAATTATAAATGACATGAGGCTTATTTTGGTCATGAGAAAACTTCCCTCCTGATTAATTTTCAATCTGGCTTCCATCATCCGTGCAGGTCCTTTACACAAAAGTTCTTCAATTGATTCCCAGGCAGCACTACTGAGTGACAATGTTCTCACTTTGCACCTCTCCTGGCTGAATTTCATCACGTTGGCTCAGTCTTGTCTCTGGATGAGGTCTCTACCTCTCAGCATGCCAACTGCTGCCCCTAAGTTAGTCTAAATCTGTTAGACTCCCACTTCTCCTCTGCAGCTGAAATTATTTAGTAGTCTTATCTTTTTAGCCTTTCTAAGAAATATATTGTTATAAATACAAGGTTTGGAAAATATTTTTTATAATCCTATTAACTAGTCTTAACTGGAATCCTGAGTTAAAGCCTTAAGGAAAACCAAGAAATTCTAGGAGGACCACAACAGAGGAAGATAGAGCATTTGGGGGGAAAAAAAAAAGGTATATAAAACTCTGTTTAAGTGATCATGCTTGAATAAAATTTGATAGGTTATTATCCAAGGGTTCAGGGTGATTAATATAATGTAAGTCTTTTCATGCACGACCATGAAAGAATAAACAAGAGATGGTATGGAAGCACACAAAAATGAGTAACTGAGTTATCAATTTTTTCTAGTAAAAGTAGGACTGAAATTTGTTTCATAGCTTCTGATAAAAACTATCTTTTCCATTTACTGCTGAAGGTACAAGTGAGTTTCCTGAGTTGTCTCTTACTATGTTGTTCTTCAGACCTCGATGACTATGCCAGAGAAAATCATAATGATGGTCATAGTTTTGAAATTTGCCAGTTTTTCTATTCTTTCAGTTACATTGACTGTGGTTTACCACACCCTCCAGAATTCACCACAGCAATGGAATTTCCTTCCTTTAAATGATTATGAACTTGAAAAAGTCAATATATAAGAGCAATCCTATTGAACTCTGTCTGAACTAACCTCATCTCATTCTAACAACCATTAGCATATCTGCAGCAATAAGCACTGGCACAATGAAGAAAAATTGCTCTAATCCCTTTCCATTTTCAAAGATCCTACCCAGCAAAACATACCAGTATGCACTGAACATTAAGCACATGTTTCAATCCTTGCACAGTCATATATGCGTTTAAGAGTGCGCTTTGCTTAAGTGCTGCTTAAATCAAGCTGACAGCAATTTGACTTAAGCATACGCTTAACTGCTTTGCTGGATTGGGATGAGGTAACTAATGTGTTTAAGACTGTAAATAGGCTGCATATGGAGTGAAGGCAATGTGATACTATCACAGAGAGTTTTTGGATCTGCCCAGACTCTACTGTGTGCCTCCATTTATTCACCACTCAGTCAGTTATGTTCCAATTCCCAAACGACTAGCCATAAAAGTTGGCACAGTATCACAGGTTACAACCCCTTTGTATTACTTCAAAAGCAGAGTAATAGTGAACCCAAGTCTTAACTGTATCTCCAAATCTGGATTCTGAAAGAAAGACTCCAGAGATGTGTTCTTTGGGAAACTATAGAAAACAGCTGCCTTAGTAAAGCTGATCAAAACTTTGCGTGTTCATACCATAAAGACTTCTATTTTGGCTTTTAAATCTAGCTTTTTATTCCAAATCAAGATTCCTGTAGAAATACAAGTGAGAAATTTTATTATCTTTTCGAAGTATTAGGATTTCTTTAAATTTTTATAAAACTTAAACTAGTTAATTGGTTACCCCATCTTTTGAAGATCTGAGTGTCCTTCATTGTAAAAGAGAGGGCAGAAGAGGGTTTTTAAAACTTTGAAACTCTTTGCCATATAAATAGATGACAGCTTCTAGAACAGATTTTCCCATGTTTTCTTAGACCAACGGGGAATTCAGAAGTGCTGGAAATCCAAGTAATGCAGCAATTTTTTAATAGGGTCCTCTGAAGTATAGTGCTCACAGTCATGTACAATGCCTGATCTAGACAATGTGTGCATACTAGGAGAGGTGTCCAGAGAACCATAACATTACTGCTCTTGGGGTCCTACAGCTTGACAGATTCCCTTGATAGGTTTCATTGGACCACTTCTCATGCTTTGGAGGAAACTCACAGGTACAAAAAAAAAAAAAAAATCTACAAAACACGTCGCTTTTGATAAACCAGCGTATTTCACAGAAAAAGAAATTGCTGTAATGCTTCCAGCAAGATCTAATCCTCAGGAGAATACCTCTGCTACTCAGCCTAATGGTGGCAGCTGTCCAAGAGAAGAAATAGCATGTACATGTTTGCAATAGGTTGAGATACTGTCACTTAAGTATAGCAGCAATACAGATAATAAAACCCTTACAATATGCAGCTCAGAATTACATCACCTTTAACCAACAGGAAAAGTGAGTAAAGGTGAGACTGGTGCCAACTCCTCATTCCTGCAGAAGTCACCATGGCCCTCTCTGTCACCCCAAGCACTTGAACTCCTCTGCAGTCTCTGGAGGAAATTGTGGCTACAGCCCAGCTGTCTCTACCAGCACCATAAATTCTGACAAGGTCACGCAGATCAGTAAATGCCAATACTCAAAGGGCAGGTAGACTGAGAGTGTCTGAATTCCAAAAAGGCACTCTGCACAGTAAAGAATTCAAGATAAAACACTCCCATGCAATACACTGAAATAGTGGAAATGCTGTTTAAGATAATTATAATGGATAATGTGCTTTTGATAGTTTAATTTTAGCCTCCTGCTTTTTGCTACCCTCTACAGAAAGTATTCTACCTTGCATCCTACCATTCACTCAGCAGCAGTGGTGCTACTTCTGACCAGGAAATATACTTTGAATGATATTGTTTTAAATCTAATCTTCACTGTGTCTCCTGCAGTGATTAATATGAGAATACTACAGAATGATCATCAACAACCTTTGCTCTCCTGCTAGAGGCAGCTATCTATGTCAACTGGTGCTAGCAGCTGGACAAATACACTGCAAGATCTACATGGTTTCATGGTTGATAAATTTTATAGAGCCAGAGGTTGCTAGAAATTGGATGGTAATAAATGAGATGGAAATAGATTGAAACATTTGCCTTTTGTTAACTCCTGGAGAACTAGACAAGCTCCTTGGTTGGACGGATACTCCTGCTCTGGAAACTCCGTTATCCCTTTCAACAATTAAATTAACTAAGCACCTGCCTACTGCTGAGGTTGCCCTGCCAAAGGATACATCCACAGCTGGCAGTGAGGTAGGAGAGCCAGCAGTCACCACAGAAGTGATCGCATCAAGATCAATCAGATATGTGGGCAAGAATACCGTAGCAGAGGGCTCAGTAGCTGGATGGGAGACAGCGCATTCAGCCACATGAAAAAGGTGTGGGTAAATCTACTGAGCTCGCTGCAGTTTATAACCCTGAGTCTTATTTGAAATCAATGACCTGATTTCAAATCAGGCCAGGTAGAAACCACCCCTGCATTGCTGTCACAGCTGCCTCTGCTTTCTCCATGCTCCCAGCTGCCTCAGCACAGCTCCTGGCAGGTATGCAGCTGCCTGATGATAAAAGCAGCTCCTGCCTGGGGATACTCAGCAGTGCCACCACCAGTCACGGGAACAGCACCCCAAAGCATCTTCATTCTTCAGCAGCTTGCAGCTTAATATCACCCTAAGTGGAACACCTTTCTTTTCTACTTGTCTATTCAGTCTTGCAAAGTGCACACTGCTCCCTATTCAGCTCACAGACTGTGCATCACGTTTCAGGACTTTTTCTGTTGATTGAGATTGATAGCAGTGTCAAGATTAGGCATCCTTTTAATCTTTTACTAGTCATGATTACCATCAGTGGAATAAAAGAGTAACTGCCTGGCAGTGCAAGTTACAGAGGGGAAAGCATTCATACACCAAATTAAGCTTCCAGACTACTCAAGCCCATGATGCCTCCCTTTGAAAACTGCATAACTTCAGAATAGTTTTCTGAAGGATTTTTCATGAACCTTTATGACAAAGGCCCATATTTCTCATTAAAACATTTCTCTAAAAAAGAATTAAAAATAAAAAAAGGCTCAGCTATTTCTTATTAAATTACAAGCCTAAACATAATCATTTTTATCTTAAATATTTCAATCTGTTTTCTTTTCTGGAAGACTTCAATTTGTATTTAAACAGACTATGAGACAATCAGGATGAAGAACAACCAATTTCCAGAAAACTGGAACATCTCTACTAGTATTCAGCAGCTATCTGAAACACTTTCAGCCTTAACAATGCTCCCACAGAGACACTGACACAGCTCTGACAGTATATGAGCAGACATTTTTATTTAAGAATAAAAAAGGATTTCATTTCCCATTACATAGGTGTGGGGAATGTAATAGTACTGATGCTACAGCTCTATTCAGAATGGATTTAGGCATATAATTTCCAGATTTTGGAATTTTGATTAGTGCCAACCCCCACACCAGGTACAATGACACAGATTTCTGTGTAAATAGGTCCTTGCAGGTCCTATTGGACCTATTGCAGCTCTATATGGTCTTTATCCATCACCTGTGTCTTCAGTGGTCTTGATAGGTGCAGTTAATGAACTAAAACATCCTAAGTGTGCTTTTACATGTTCACTCCAACCTTTCTGACACAGTAAGAACCTTATTGTCAGGATTAAAGAGGAGAAGTATTTTGAGAAGATATGCATAGACACCAAAATCTGATTTACAAAGCTAACATAACCTGCTAGCAAAAAGTAATCACTGAGTAGCAATGGCATAGATAATTTTCAAGTAGGTGAAGCCTAGATTAAAGTTTTAGATATCAACATGCACTAAGTCACCCACATCTTTCTCAGCCTTTCAGTATATCTTATGTGAGTTAAACTCAAAAAGCCTTTTGAAGCAAACAGAGTTGATGTGATGTGGCTTTGCAGTTTCTTTTCTTATATATTGATTTTGTTTAAGTATTCACTAGAAGCACTGTGCCCATTCAGATGGGCACTTGTCATACTATAAGCCTAAAAAAAAAAAAAAACCATAACAAAACTGGCTTTAGAAAACCTCCAGGATAAAAAGAAAAATGAATCCAGTAATAAAAAATAAATGTGACTGACTACAATATTTTCACTCCAGCAGTGAAGAAACATGGGTAGCAAAGAACAAATATTTGAGCCACAGACATCATCAGAGGTGAATGAACAACATGGCTTTGTATGTGGAAATGTGACAGATCTCAGTAGGAGAAAAGTCTTAAAATTCACTTAAACATTCTCTCTTATTAAGTCTGGATGATCGTTGTTCACACAGATTAAACAGGGAAGATCACATCATGACATTTGTGGCGTTATTTCTGTGGTATCTCAGATCTGAAATAAAGGAACTTGAAAAGGAAAAGAAAATACAAAAAAGCTAAATCATACACAATATAATTTATGGGTTCCACACTGGAATTCATCTACTTGTTCAGACATACCTGAGAATCAAACTATTCTCATCAAATAAAAGCACAATGAGAAGTGATTTATTTCTCTTTTAAATCTGGTCTTGAAATTGAAGATTTTAACCTCAAGCCTTTTAAATTCATCCAAAGAGACTAAGACCTAAAAGCATGAGTAAATGAGCAGGGCACTTGTCAGTATGCAGATATTACAAAATTGCTCAAAACTTCTTCCCAGCTCCTCCAATCAAGTACATAGCTGAAACATCACTGACAGTTACGCTCTCCTTATCTTCCTCAACAAAAGAATCTCCGTGCTGCTCCTGCATACATGAGCACCAGTTTCTTTCGCTCCCACCTACAAATTATTTTTGAAGAGCATCTCACAGAGTCCCTCAGAGAATAAGATCAGTTACATTTTTATACACTGAGCACATCTGGATAAACTCAGTGATTAGTGTATTTGAAAACTATAGCCTCATCTGCATAATGTAAGCTCCATGTATCATACAAATAGAACTTGCAGTACTTTGAATTCTCCAATGCTTTAAATCATTTAGCACGATGATACAGTAACAGCACCCTCTCTTTAAAACCAACAGCCTACCATTTACACACAGGACTGGAGGACAACAGTAACGACATCAGATACATTGTTTAACCAGCTTTAACTAATGAAAAAAAACAGTCTCTTAGACTTTTAGCACAAATAATAATATCTGCATACACCCCAAAGCAGTGTTGCCATATATAAGCACTCTTTAAATGAAGAAAAATACACACATACTGTCTTACAATTGCAGCACCCTGGAGATAGGAGAAACAGAAGCTTTTGCTGTAGCCAGCGTTTTCTTCCTCCATGCTACTTCCCATCTCCAAAACTTTGATAATATTGAACACTAGTGAAGGACATCTACTCGATCTTATGTCACTGTCGATCAAACTGGATGAATTAGTCAACCAAGGATAGACTGCCACATGCCATCCCAGGCCAATTTTACAGCCCAACAGACAGGTTATATCTCTTTCAGTCTTCCCACAGTGTGATTTTCAGTGTGTCCTCTTGCTTCTAATTTCCATCTGCTCAGATCAGCTGCTGCTATAAACTCAGGTCTACAGAGGAAATCTCCAACGTAAATACCTATGTAATTGCCATGAATGGCAGTTAAATAAAAAGTCTATCTATCTGATAAATCCATGCCCAGAAATATAACAGTCAAAAGAAAGAATTAGTCTAATTAAAATAAATAAATAAAAGGAATAAAAAGATCACCAAATTCATAGTATGCTTTTCTTTAATAATTTCCTTTTTTTTTTTTTTTTCATGGCATGTCTGCCATGAAAGTCACTTAGCAGGACCGTAATTTGTCTCTTTTCAGAGTGAACCATTAGACATCTAGAGGTTTCCATTTTAGACCCATAATATTAAATTTGAGGCAAAAACTTCCTCCCTCTCCAGCAATGGTGGTGTGAGAAAACAGACTGTCAATAAGCTCAAGCTGAAATGTTGGTTAGTTGACCAACAATGAATTAACATTGCAAGTAACCCTTTTCCTATGTCCAGCTATCAGTGTAGAATATATTGTGCCAAAATAATTTTGGGAAGTCTAACCAGAGGCAAATATTTGTACTATATATCTGAATATTTTTGTATATCACTAAATTGCGATATGAACATAAACATGAAATACTGCAAGTGTTAAACAGAATCTGCAAAATATACCAGTGAACACAGCATTTGCAACTAGGAGATGAGAGGGAAGACAGCTGAAACTAGCAACTAGATGTTCTGGAAATTTCCCTAAAACACAGATTCAGGTCAAACATTTTTAGTCACATGCTCATTTGTGTACCTGGATTTCTGGATCTTCAACATTCAAACCAAGCTGACTACTTCACAGTCATGACAGAAGTACAGGTCAAACAAGAAAGGCTTATCCTTGGAGCATCTGAACAGCAGTCCAAAAACTCCTTTGTCCAAGAGTTTATTCACATTTATCCATGGACACACAACTTGATCCATAGTTGAAAGAGTGAATTCAGCATTGTTATCAAACCGCTACCTGAAGTCTCTGTAGATTTCTTGATACGGGTATTTCAGAAAAGGTACTGAGTGTATTCTGCCCCAACTGGCAGTGTATGCATATCTAATTTTACCCTCTAGCGATTAAAAGCAGATGTAATTGTTGTAAAGTGGCCCTACACTTCCGAGTAAGGTGCTTTTCCATACCTACTTCTGTGTGTGCTATTTGAAACTCAGAGAGGTCTACTTGCAACCCATAGATGGTGAATCAAACCCTTGAAATTACCTGAAACTTGCTCTGAGGGAGTTTGTTCTTTGAAGGAAGAGAACATTTCCAGGTATTTCTGTTTCTGAACTCTTTAGCAGTATAATCAATTTCAATAGCTTGGACTCTCCACTGTCCATCAGGTAGAGAGATATTCTTTCAAGTTATTTTCCTGTTGCCTGTCCTACATGTATCTCAAGAGGAATTCATAGACTGAGGTAATGATCTTCCCAGAAGGATCTTATTTCAAAGATCAAGGAAACTCAGCATAGCATTTAATTAAACAGTCGCTCATATCCATACTAGTACTTGCAATGAATATAAAAGTGAAAGAAAAATAATTTTCATGAAAGCCCTTCCACTTATTACATAGAAAATTTACTGCAGTAATACTTGAGTTCCATTGATCTCCATGTTGCTGTTCTTCTCAATAGAAACTTTTCACATTGCAGGTAAGATGCACATTTACTAGCATATGCAATTAATCACAGCTGTAGAATCCCTTTGAGTGTAGTACTGCCACTTTCACTGGGAGTTCTGAAAGTAAGAAAGACCGTTTGTATTAGAAACAGTAGTTTAGGGGCTTTTTATAAGAGATCCCTCTGTTGAAACCTATGGAACATGTTACAGAGGAAAAAAAAGCTGGCTCTTTCTGGCCTTAAAATATACAAGCCTTCAGAAAGACATTGAGATTCTCCTTGCAGTTACCAGTTTTAACCTGATTGATTGCCAGTTCTCCATAGAAAAGTTTCTTTGACTTTGTGTTGAAAAGGTCCTCTTTGGGGTAAGACTGACATTTAAGTGTTCTCCAAAAGAAAAGAGTAAGGACTTCTATTTTCTGACTGACCATGTTAGTTGTGAGGCCAGGTTGTCTGGTATGTTTGCACTGCAAAGAAAAGGCAAGTTCAGAAGAACATTTGGTATAGTGAGATCATAGTCCATATGCTTTATATTTAATTGGGTGCATCTGTACTAGCAACTTATTTTGAATTAGAAACATGCTTTTAAAATGACACTCCCAACCATTCCACTTTATACACTCTAGTTCACATCACAGGGCAGCCTCGGAGTGCATGAACTACATATATTTTGGGTGAAACTAAATTGAAATATGCATTTCAGGATTAATCTAGTAACCAAGGCCAGACTACAGTTAATGTAAAACCTTATAAAAGACCATGCACAGTGGATGCTGACTGGACTCCACAGATTTACTCTTAGTGAGCTGGAATTTTTACTGTGTAGACAAGGGTAATTTTTGATACCAGTTCAGTGACAGACAATTTATAGGTCAGGAGTACAGCATCCATCCAATCCCTAGGAAGTCTGACTCTTGGATACAACATGTAAACCCTTCTGCCTTCCTCTACTACAAATATACAGGACAAGATTTCCAGGACCTATTCCATTCAAGACCTGCCTAGACTGCACTAACGACTTCCTGAACCAAATACGTTCTTATTATCTCCATTTACTTTCAAAGCTCAGATCATGATCTACTCTGGGGTCTCATAAGCAGACTATGTAGATGGC
Organism: Forpus xanthops; assembly: GCA_032466535.1. Classification (NCBI taxonomy): domain Eukaryota; kingdom Metazoa; phylum Chordata; class Aves; order Psittaciformes; family Psittacidae; genus Forpus; species Forpus xanthops. Next base: position 5,034 of record JASSUY010011269.1, on the reverse strand, counting down.
ATGAGTAGCTGATTTAATGCGCAATGCTACTTGAACAGCTTTTGCTACAGCCCTCGGAACATGCAACGGATGGCAGCTTTCTAGAATCTCATCATCTTTCTGATAATCTTGTCAAAGAGGAGCAACATCACAAAGTTTAATAAGTCTGATCATGAAGAGAAAATTTACTTTTAATCCATTAAGTGGGTGAGCAAAATGTTATTGTGGGTACCAAGAACAAGCAACCACCAACTAAGATTTCCCACTAGGAAGGTAGTAACTTCAGGGTTAAGAGTAATGGAAAAGAAGCAGGTGTTTATATTTTCCAGCTGGAGCTGGCTGAAGGAGAAGAGGCTGGTGGAAGCAAACTGTGATTTATTTTAATGAGTGTCTGTTTTCAACTGCAATTAAACATGTATCCTAAGTTTATTCTTTACCTAATTTGATTGGACTCAGGCTTACTCTGATATCTCAAACTAGGCAGTAGCAGCCAGGAAGTAACAGTTAGGACTTTAGCCCTGTAATAATAGGACTTATTGCATGTTTGGTTGCAATTGTACAGAGATGTTTTAAAATCTTACCAGTGTTTAGGGTAGTACTGGGCAGGAGAGAAACATTTTTATGTTTTTTTCTGTCTTTCTTCATAGGGCAGAGATAAATATATGTCATATAATATAAAAAACATTAGTGTGGCCTTACTCCTGGTGCTTAGTCATGTGAAATAGCTGCTGATCTTCTAACTCTAATCACTCCTAAAAATATTTAATCACAAAACTGCAGAGCACTTCTCATGCCTCTCTGGAAGATGAAGCTATTCTTTGCTTCATATATGATTGCGCCTCTTTTTATACATACAGTTCAGGCATCAGAAAATACAATTTTCCTCTTGAATGTCTGAAAGTGCACTGGGTTTATCAGATAAGTAACTCATTTCCCTTTTTACCATTAACTTCCCAAGCTAATGTGCGTTTTCACTATTCCAGACTAGAACTCTCAGCGTCACAGCACTAACAGTATCTCTGCAATGTTCATTGTTATGACTCTCCTTTAAAGATGGCAAACTCAGGCAACTTTCCAAGTTTTTCTGCAACTGCTTCAGCTTTGTGCCAAACTTCATACCACAAGTCATCATTATTAATTTCTCCTCCTGGATTGACTAGGAAATCATAGGCCTGGATCAACCAGTGCTTCATAGCAAGAGGAGTTAGAAGGTGAGAATGAGCCTGACAACAAACACTGGTCTGATAAATCATAGAATCAACTAGGCTGGAAAAGACCTTTAAGATCACATCTAACCGCTACCCCAGGACAGCCAATCTACCACTAAACCATGTCACTGTGGGCCTTGTCTACACAGTTTTTGAACATTTTCAGGGACAGTGATTCCACCACTTCCCTGGAAAGCCTGTTCCAATACCTGACTAACCTTTTGGTGGAGAAATCTGTCCTAATATCCAGTCTAAACCTCCCCTGGTGCAGCTTGAGGCCATTACTTCTTGTCCTATCACCTGTTACTTGGGAGAAGAAACCACCCACCTCCTCTTGCCACCCATCCCTCTGGAATTTGTAGAGACCAATAATATCTGCCCTGAGCCTTCTCTTCTCCAACAGGTCTAATGTCTTCTAACTCTCAAAAAGAAACATTCCACTCCCAAGGATCCAAAGTTATGTATTTTTTGTCATTTAATTATATTCTACTTTACATAGGACCTGTTGATCTCCTCGTTCCTTGATGGCACCAGACAGATGTAATGCCAAGTACAGGAACAAGTAATGTCCTACTCTGTAATGAGTTTGCCAGTAGCAAGTTGATACACTGAGTCTGACCTTCCCCCTCTCCTCATCACACATACATTTTTAAACACCTTCTCACTTGCTGAGGTATTTTCAAAAAACTTCTTAATATTTTTGTCTTATAACAAGACACATTCCTTCACTCACGTGCAAAAAACTTTTTTATGTGTTTTTATACCTTTAAATGGACCCACCATTCTTTAATTTTCACATTTGTTTCTTTAGAGAAGGCTCTGCACCCTTCCTTCTTTGTAAATAAACTAGGCGAAAAATGTCTCTGAAGATGAGGTAAAAAGTTAATTCCTACCCATTCTGATAAATTTGTTTCAAAAAGCAGTTTTAGCAGATATTCCATATGGAAAAATTTCTTAATTGCTTCCTGAAGGCAGAATGCCCATGACTACTTCTTGACATTATTAGGGAAATATTTTACTGTGATTTCTGGTGTTGTGCGCACACCATACTACTTAGAGAGAAACAAATCTCAATGCTCTCATTCATAATCTCCTGAAGTTTAATAATTAAGATGGAAAGAAGCAGTCAACTGTCAATTAGCTGCATTTTCATGAGGTTCTCAAGTAATAAAAACTTACATTCTCGCATGTGTCAGAAAAACCTTAATTATACAGGTAATCTATCCCCAGAAGATGACAAGTGTTATACTCCAACAAATTCAGTTGTCATACAAGCATGAAGAAATTATAAATATATATTTTCATTTACTTATATAGAGATATATATAAAGTGGTTATTTTACAGACAAGTTAAAAAAAAATCCTAGGTGGGAGATATAAACATTACCAGAATGTTTTGTATTGTGTAATGCATATTTAGGGAAAGAAAAGACCCAAAACCTGATAGGAACTATACAATTACTTGTGCAAAGCGTTTGACACTGTCTCACATGACATCCTTGTCTCTAAGTTGGAGAGACTTCAATTTGATAGGTGGACCACTCAGTGGATAAAGAACTGGCTGTATAGCGACATGCAGAGTTGTGCTCAATGTCCAGCTGGAGACCAGTAACGAATGGTGTCCCTCAGGGTTCAGTGTTGGGACCAGTCTTGTCCAACATCTTTGTCAGTGACATGGACAGTGGGACTCAGGGTGCCCTCAGCAAGTTTGCTGATGACACCAAGCTCTGTGGCTCAGTTGTTACACTGGAGGGAGGGAATGCCCTCCAGAGGGACCTTGACAAGCTTGTGAAGTGGGCTGATGCCAACCTCATGAAGTTTAACCATGACAAGTGCAAGGTCCTACACCTGGGTGGGAGCAATCCCAGGCACAGCTACAAGTTGGGCAGAGGTGAGATTCAGAGCAGCCCTGAGGAGAAGCACTTGGGGGTGTTGGTCGATGAGAAAATGAACATGAGCCAGCAGTGTGCGCTTACAGCCCAGAAAGCCAACTGTATCCTGGGCTGCATCAAAAGGAGCATGACCAGCAGAATGAGGGAGGTGATCCTGACCCTCTACTCTGCTCTCATGAGACCTCACTTGAAGTATTGTGTTCAGTTCTGGTGTCCTCAACATAAAAAGGACATGGAAGAGTTGGAACAAGTGCAGAGGAGGCCATGAGGATGATCAGGGGACTGAAGCTCCTCCCCTATGAAGGTAGGATGGCAGAGTTGGGGCTGTTCAGCCTGGAGAAGAGAAGGCTGCGTGGAGGCCTCATAGTAACCTTTCAATTTCTGAAGGGGGCCTATAGGGATGCTGGGGAGGATCTCTTCATGAGGTACTGTAGTGAGAGGACGAGGGGTAATGGGTTCAAACTGAAAGAGGGGAAATTTAGATTGGATCTGAGGAAGAAATTCTTTACTGTGAGGGATGGTGAGGCACTGGAATGGGTTGCCCAATGAAGTTGTGAATGCTCCATTGCTTTCAGTGTTCAAGGCTAGGTGTAGAAATAGCCTTGTTTGGCATGGTTTAATTGGAGGTGTCCCTGCCAATGGCAGGGGGATTGAAACTAAGTGATCTTAAGGTCCTTTCCTACCCTAATTATTCTATGATTCTATGATTCTATGCCAAGAGATTTGTAAGTACAGAGAGCAGATGGATGCATCAGTAATAAAATTTGGGTTTCACAAGTCTTTACTACCTGGTCCACTTACTGTTCCTAACAAATGGCAAACTCAACTCATGAAAGCAGACATCATCAGGTTACTATGACCTACTGAGCGTATTACTTCTTCAAGCAGGAGCTAAATGGCAAAACTTCACACTTCACTGCTCAGCTTCACAAGTAAGAATGAACCTCACTGGACTTTAGAATTTCTTTTTTTTCCTGCTTTAGAAACAATCTGCAAATATTTTCCATTGATAAAAAAAAAAGGGGGGGGGGGGGAAACGGGTGAAAAAGGACAAGAGAAAAACTCACTATTCTTTCAGGCAGTGCCTAGATAGTATGATCTAGTGGTTCATTACACTGCAATGAACTAAACCCACGCGTTATAACTACTGAGATGAAATCTGTGCTGCACATGTCAGGTGCAGTGAAAGACTGAACTAATATATTGTCTCACATTGCACCTATGTGGTTTAAAACTAGTATTTAAAGCAATGAAGATAGTTTTCCTGTTCTCTTTCACACTAATGACAGACTACCTATGCAGATTACAAGATGCTGTCATGCTTAAGTTAAAAAACCAGACCTGAATCTGTAAATATACCTCACATAAATTTCTGCAGAACTTTTGTAGAAAGATTTGAGAGAAAGATTTTTTTTTTTTTGGTTAGCTATCCACACTGTACCCAGCAGCTTCATAGTCTCACAATGTGCAGCCAGGGTGTAGGGTAAGTATCTCATATTTGCTCTATACCAGCCTGTTAGGGGCTGTGCAAAACCAGCCAGTTATAAAAGTAGTTGAATGTTGGATTGTATGCCAGACTGGTCATCCTTAGAAAAAAACACCCAGCCTGTTGCAGAAAGATGTTAGCAACTTTACAGCTTGTATTGGGTGCTTCTGTCAAGATGTTAGCTCTTTGGTGGGTGCTGCAAGGGGCAGTCCCTGTGAGAAGACATCAAATCTCTTTTGCCTGCAATGGTAATTGGTGAGCAATCTCCCTGTCTTTGTCTCAATCCACAAGCTTTTAATCTTTTTTAATATCCCTGTCCTGCTGAGGAGTGAGAGAGCAGATGGGTAGATGGGTGGGCACCAGACAGCTAGCCAGGGTTAAACCACCATGCATGGTGTGGAATAATGAGGAAATTTGGGATAATTGGGAATTAAATCTATATTCAAAATGCAGCATTGTCCACACATAA
>JASSUY010011266.1:5277-39630 GCA_032466535.1 Forpus xanthops | reverse complement strand
CCAGGCTGAACAGCCCCAACTCTCTCATCCTGTCTTCATATGGGAGGTGCTCCAGTCCCCTGATCATCCTCATGGCCTCCTCTGGACTTTTTCCAACAGTTCCATGTCCTTTTTATGTTGAGGACACCAGGACTGCACACAGTCTTCCAAGTGAGGTCTCACAAGAGCAGAGGGGCATTTGATTTTTCTTTGCTACTCAAGGTCTTAGTTTATTGTAGAAGCAGCAGTTGTCTGGAGAAGAGTGTCTTTGTGAAGGGCATTACGGCTTTGCATGTAAAATAGAACCTTTTTCTAGCACAAGAAATGATTTTGAGCTTTCTGTCTAACTAGTGAAATTGAGGTTATTTTCTCACTTGTCATTTAGTTGGAAATTATCTCTTTATAATTGTTAATAGGCTGTTGTAACTTTTAAGTCTAATTTTTCAGTGTGTGTACGTGTTTTTAGCTCCCACATATTGAAAGTTGGATGTTGATTCTCTTTAGGACTTGTGGTGCCATGAAGGGTGTGCTCGTGCCTTACTTGGGGTAGTAGAAATGGCATCCTGTGGCCTTATGGAATTTAACTTCACCAGTATCCTCTTGGCTCACTTACCAGTAGCAGAAAGAACTCCTATGTACCTCTTGTCAGGGGTCTTTATTTTTTTAGGAAGGCTTCTTGTATTGTTTTGGGCATGGTTCTGGGCCTGCTCTTACTGTGCCAGCTCTGAAGGTGTCACAGAGCCACCCAGTTTCTTTGCCATAATTTTAGACAGCAAGTTGTGTTGGAATTCATTGTAAGCTACCACACACAGAAGAGAAAATGAGAATTGAATGTACAGCTTCAGCTCTCGGTGTTTTGCCTGAGAATTTTCCTTCAATTTGAATTGGATTTGGCAACATTACAACCTACAAAAATTAGTGTTAACTTTGTCAAGTGTATTGTTGTGGCCAGTATTTTCCTAGAGAAGAGAATATTGGGTATTGTTGTTTCAGTTAGCTGTGTAGGCTTAAGGTAGCTTACAGATGAGTTAGTCAGTTGATGAAAAGATAATTGATGTGTTCATACGGGTGAACCAAACTTTCTCCTTTGCTTACTGAAGTGTACTATTTGCTATCTGAAAAGTGAAACTTTTGTTTTTCAGCAGTGATTCTCACTGGCTGCAGTTACATGGGATTGTGTACACTTAATTTTCCTTTGTCTTGAAGTTTCTCACTTTTGCAGGATTGTCATGTACTCATACATGCTCAGCAGTGTGTTGTAGTGGATATAGAAAGAGCAGAGGAACAGTCAAACCTTCCTGACTTCCAGGGAAGTACGACTTTCACAGTTTGTGCACCCTCTCCTGCACTGCTGTCACTGCCACTCTTCCTCTATTTCACAGAGGGAAAGGGAGCTCAGTGCTTTAACTCTGTAAGAGAAGATGTCTTAGATTATTATGGTCTGTTCTTAGAATCCTAGAATGGTTAGGGTTGGAAAGGTCTGTACGCTCATCCAGTTCTAATCCTTCTGCCATGGGCAGAGTACACTGTCACCCAAGCCTCTGTCCATCCTGGCCATGAACGTTGGCAAGGATGGAACATTTACCACTTCTTTGAGCAACCTGTGCCAGTGCCTCACCACCCTCATAGTAAAGAACTTCCTTATATCTAACCTGAACTTATCCTGTTTCAGTTTGAAGCCCATCACCCCTTGTCCTATCGCTATGGTCCCTGATGAAGAGCCCCTCTCCAGCATCCTTGTAGGCCCCCATCAGATACTGACACAGCTTTTCTTATTCAGGCTGAACAGCCCCAACTTTCTTCTACCCACTTAGAACAGTACAGGAGGGAAAGATTTTTTCCATTCAAAGAAACAACCCTTCCAAATGCTTTTAGCCTTCCAGAAATTGCGGGCATCAAGTTGACGAATGCAGGAAACTTCTAACTGCTGAATTGGCTTTGCAGACCTACACAGTTCTAATTAGGAACTTTACGTGCCTAATGAAAGTGTGTTTCGTGTTGGCTGAGCATGTGCTGACAACAGCTGTACAAAACTTGTAAGACTTGTCACAGTTTTGTTGGTTATTGCCTCATTTCACATTTTAGCAGAATACTTGTTCATATTTTTAGTGCTGGAATTTTTAATACTCAGCCTACCAGAAAATATTACTAAATTTGAAAATGAAGACAAGTCCATCTCCTATATCTTATTTTTGGTAAGTTATGAACTAGGAAAAAAATAGCTGGTGGAAAATACTACGTAGGTTTAGTGACTGTGGGTAGGGATCTGTTCCATGCATTGTCCAATTACTTTGCTTTAGTGTCGTGCATCCTTTTTGATGTACACACCAAAGCAGCCCACTAGAATATGAAGGATCTCCTGTCCTATTGACTAGGGAAGTGCAGCACTTTCCAGCTCAGTGCATGGGCTTTTTGATTTCTTTCCACACCTATTGTAGTACCCAAAGTTGAACTTCAACATTTCTTTGTATACTTTATACCATCAAACTTGGGAAAAGCAGAAGACATCATCCCAAGATACACTAGGCAAGCCCAGTCTTACCTCCTGTCTTAGACCAGAGCAGTAATTTGTTAGTGCACAGTTCTCTTTGGTAGCCACTTCTAGGAAATAGTGCTTCAAAGAGACTTTTTAGTACTGTCCAGGAAGTGGGTTTGTAAATCCTCAGACTGAGGTAATGCTCATGACTGTTTTAACAGGTCTGTCAGTGTGTTTAGTGAGCTCCATAGGTTAGTACAATTCATTCTCACTTTTCCATTTTAATTTATTTTGCTTTTACTGTTCCTTTTTTTCCAGAGTAAACTCAGTGCTGTTAAAGAGAAGGTTTAAGCGTAAGCATTATTTCATCTCTTTCTGTGGTTTCTCTTTGCATTTTCTATTAAGGAAAACCACTTCTCCTAAAAATCCCTTTTTGCAGCATTGCTGCAGTTGTGGAGCCGTGTGGTATCTGGTGACCTGGCTTTCTACAAAGGGAGGTTTGGGGTAGTTTTTGAACTGTATGATCTCAAAAACCTGGACACAGCCAAGGTAGAAGCAAAAAGCATTGATTTAGGTGGGAATACACTGTTGATAATGAAATAACCAAGTCAGTCCAAAGCTTTGATGTTTTTCCCTCTTGCTGCCATCGGTGATGTGTTTTGAATTAAGTTCTCATTGAGCTCTCCGCAGTGCTGCCAAATTCTGTTTGTGTTTGGGTTGTGAAACGGGTTTTCATTTATTTTTTAGTCACAGATACGTTAAAAATAGTTTATTCTCTCCCGCTGTAATATGTCCACTTCTGTTTTCTTGCTAGTGCTGCTCAGTTCTGTCTTTGTTGTAGGTTTTAATCGCAGCATGGTTCGTGTTGGAAGGGACCCTAAAATTCATCCAGTTTCAACCCCTGCTTCACCACCCTCATGGGGAAGAGCTGCCTAAGATCTCATCCCAGTCTCCCCTCTGTCAGTTTTAAGCCATTCTCCCTTGTTCTATCACTATGTGCTCTTGTAAAAAGCCCCTCTGAAGGCAAGGAGTGAAAAGGACTTGTCTACCCAACACTGCACAAGGCAGCCTCCCACACTAATGCCTACATGACCATGTCTCTCTGCAGCCAGGCTGAATTAGTCTGGTTCAAGATGAACATAAAACTACAGGCTGACACATGGGCAGCTTTGAAATCTACTTTTAGCAAATAAAAGTTTTATTTTTCAGTTGCCTATTTAATGAATTTGTTTAATTGAATGGAAAGGATTGGAAAGGGACTTTTCCTAAGAGCAAGTAGTGGTGGGACAAGGGGGAATGGCTTTAAACTGAAAAAGGAGAGATTTAGATTAGGTATTAGGAAGAAATCCTTCTCCATGAGGGTGGTGAGACACTGGCACAGGGTGCCCAGAGAAACTGTGGCAGTGTTCAAGTCCAGGCTGGACAGGGCTTGGAGCAACCTGGTCCAGTGGAAGGTGTCCCTGCCTGTGGCAGGGGGCTGGAACTGGATGAGCTTTAAGGTCCCTTCCAGCCCAAACAATTCTGTGGTTCATGCCCCCTCCTGTTTAGTTCTAGCTGCAGGAATGCTTATGGTAACAGGTTTGGGGGTCACAGGGCAGTCTGAACAGATGCATGAAGACAGGACTTCTCTTTCAGTATTAGCTCTGTCTTACACCAGCTTAAGTTATATGTGGGCTTATTACTGCCTGCAAGGAAGTTGTTATGGCCCAGGTCCCAGTGTTAATATATGCCGTGATAGCTCTGGAGTCGTGAAAGTCTCTGTCTTTGAGAGAAGTGTTAAAATATTTAACTTCTCAGTTAATACAGAATCACTACATACATCTGCACTGTTTGGAGCTGCACATGGCTTTCTGAGCAGCTTTTCTGGCAACAACCTGATTGCATTCCCTTGTATCATTCGCTTTATAATCAGAAGGTGGAGAATATACTTAATGTTAACTGTTTCACCTGTGGGAAGAGTTAAATCACACAGCACATAATTCCATTAAGCATGTATAAATCAAACCATGTGTTTAAACAATATGTGAATTTTATGTATCACTGTGTCTCACTCCAACCTGTGTCAGGGTGTAACTGAAGCAAAGGGTATGCAAGACAAAAATGGAGTCTTTAGTCTTGTGGAATCAGCTAATTTCAGCAAGTATGAAGACAGGCTGAGAACACTGGGGCTGTTCAGCCTAGAGATGAGAGGCTGTGTGGAGACCTCAGAGCAGCTTCCAGTGTCTGAAGGAGGCCTGTAGGGATGCTGGAGAGGAATAGCTCATCAGGGAGAGGAACACTTCATCGTGTGGTGATAGGACAAGGGGTGATGGGTTTAAACAAAAACAGGGAAATTCAGGTTAGATATAAGGAAATTCCTTACTGGGAAAGGGTGGTGAGGCACTGGAAGGGGTTGCCCAGAGAAGTGGTAAATGCCCCATCCCTGCTGGTGTTGAACAGCACCTTGGGTGACATGGTTTACTGGGAGGTGTTCCTGCCCATGGCAGTGGGGTTGGAACTGGATGAGCTTTAAGATCCTTTCTGTTTGTAACTATTATATGCTTCTTTGTCCTCCTGGGGAGCTTGGAAATGCATCTTCAAAACTCTCTTGGTTTTACAGCTCAAATCTGCATCCAGGTGATCAAGTTGATGGTTTCATATGTAGTCTAGAGAAAAAGAAAGTTGTCATTCTTTTCTGGGCACCCTTGGCAGGCAGTGTTAGATATTGTGGGTGGCTCTGTTCGAGCTGCTAATGTCACAGTTTGGAGCTTTAGAACTTTTTGTCTTCGTGGTGCTTTTTTGTATGTTCTTAGTTCAGTCGTGAAACCTATGATAGAGCTTATTAATGTGAGAAAATAATGAAATTTAAATGGTAATTGAGTAGTAGGAAGTGTATGTGGATGTGCTAATGTAGATTTATTTTAAATAAGCCAATTTTAGAAGAATTCCCAGGAGGGGAGGGTTCACTGGCTTAGTGAGATCAATCTAAAAATTGTTTGAAGTTAAACTTGTCATGTAGATGAATAAGACTTTAAAACATAATTATCGCTGGGGCCTTATTATATACCTTCTGAAACTTGTTTAGCCAGTGTTTACTATTAAAGGACAGACATCTATTCATACAGAGGGTAAATTCCTATCTAAATGTTGCTGGGTTCTTGGCTTTGCTTCTCCTTTGATACTGAACTTATTCCATTGTCCTTTCATGGGACTTGTGGTTTGCAGTGAATGCTCCCTTTCTGCTGGTTTTGAGCAGTCCCTCTGTTGGTTGTGCTCTCTACCCCATCATACTCCTCCATCGTTTCTCTAATTATCATGTGGAGGACAAGACTTTGGTGGGAGCCCAGGAGGTTTTTAGCTGTTGGTGAAATGGAAGGTTTCTCAAGCAAGAATACATGTTACCTTCAGCTCTTTCTGACTTATTTCTGTTGAGAAAGCTAATGACAGATACAGGGTTCAAAAGAAAACCCCCAAAACCACCAAACTTTCAAACCACAAGCAAATAAAGCAAAGAGTGAAACCCAACTTCAGGTAGAAAAGACAGTACAGAAGAATGAAGGTCTTGGTGAATCAGAACATTCTTTTTGGGAAGAGCATTTAATGAAGGAATGCTTAGGAATAATTTACATGGGTTCAGAATGTTTGCATAAGGGTGTGTTGTTTAAGAAGTGAGAGCTTCATTCAGAAGGAGGAAACTTCCCACCAGGGCAAGGAAGTGAAGCTTTATTGTTTGAGGCTCACTATGTGATTAGAACACAGTAGTGGTGGTGCTTTCCTAATGGTTTCTGATTTGCAAATCCCTTTTAATGTAAGATTGTATGTGCCTTTTTTCTTCAAACTTACCTTTCACAGAACCATTAAAATAATGCACAGCCCAAAAAAGGGAAAAATCAGGACAAGGTGTGCATGGAGCAGGTTTTTAATAGGAGAAAAATATCTCCAGAGAAAAAAAATCAGTGGGGATTTGGATCTCCATGTAAGATGCCATTATTTGCAGTCTCCTCCCATGTTGTTGCTCTCATGGCTGTGGGGGCACAGTGCCACAGCTGAGTTTTGGTTTGTATCAACTAATAAGAGGAGTTAAGTACCTTACAAGAGGCAGGTGGAGGAAAAAAACCCAGATGTAATAGGAAAGCCCCAGTTCTCATAGGGGAGTTGTGCTGAAAGCCTCCACTCTCATCGTATCTCAGTTATTCCATGATTACTAACCTGTATTTTACCCATCTTTTCAGTGATGCTGAAAAACACAGCCCTATCTCTTGAAATGGCATTAGATGCTATTGGATCTCCTGCATGTTGCAGATGCTCCTTCAGCTGCTCTCGCTATCTAGAATGATAAAGCATAATCTCAGCTCTTAACTGTGACTGTTTTTAACCTAAGCCATGGAACGGTCATGTTCTTGTAGATTAATCCAGTGTGGATCTGGGAAAAGATTTCTTTTTCAGGGAGAGCATGACTGAGTTACAGCTCAACATTTGAGTTTTGTAAATAAGAAAATATTTTAGGGATGAAAACAACATTTTTATTTTTAGATTTTACATAAAAATACTCCTAGCCAAAGCCTGTGGGATAGGAATGTGCTCACAAAGGTACAGCACAAGATACAGCCCTTCTAGCTTCTTTCTTTACTGAGCTGAAGCTAAATAATTTCTTTGTTTCACTGCATTCTATATAATGTGAATACCACAGGAAATGTGAATTTAGGGCCTCTGTGGTACCAGTTTCCACCACACTAGAAAGACATGCCAATGGTAATGGAGTAAAGCCCAAGCCATCAGTCCTTGTTAAGCTTGGTGGAGCTTGTGTGTGTGTTTGCAAGGATGTCTTTAATCGTAGGGGAGGCTGGAGGAGGGGCATGGGATAGAGTGGCAAGAGATCTGGAAGGAGAAGAAGGGGAAGTGAAAGGTGTTGGCAGGATGGTTGTGCTGAGAACTACAGCTCTGGTTTGAGTGACTTCATCATAGAATCATAGAATGGTTTGGGTTGGAAAGGACCTTAAGATCATCCAGTTCCAACCCACTGCCATGGGCAGGAACACCTCCCAGTAAACCATGCCACCCAAGGCTCTCTCCAGCCTGGCCTTGAACACTGCCAGGGATGGAGCAGTTACCGCTTCTTTGGGCAGCCTGTACCAGTGTCTTACCACCCTTGCAGTAAAGAACTTCTTCCTTACGTCTAACCTGAACTTCCTCATTTCAGTTTGAACCCATCACCCCTTGTCCTATCACTGCAGTCCCTGATGAAGAGTCCCTCCCCAGCATCCCTGTAGCCCCCTTCAGACACTGGAAGCTGCTATGAGGTCTCCACGCAGCCTTCTCTTCTCGAGGCTGAACAGCCTCAACTTCCTCAGCCTTTCTCCATACAGGAGGTGCTCCAGCCCCTGATCATACCATGGCCTCCTCTGGACATGCTCCAGCAGCTCCATGTCCTTCTTATGTTGAGGACACCATGTATATAATCTATCCAGTGTGTCTGCTTGTGAGCTATTACAGAGACCACTTCTTGCTTTTCCTAATGGATGACAAGGAAAATCTATGAAACACTGAGACCTTAAGGTATAGAGGTGTCACAGGTGTACAGTATGGATGGTGTAGTTTGATGTCAGTTTGTGCTTTCAGAAGGTGTTGAAATACTTAATGCAGGAGATTTAGGCGTAAGTACCCCTCACTGAGCTCAGTTCTGTGGCTGGCATAGCCTGGAGTGAGTGCTAATACCGGCACTTGTGTGGCTGTTACTCTCACCAATCAGTTTGGAAACCACAGCCTGTGTATCGAAGTAAATATTACTGTAAGAGTCAATGCTGAAGTATAAAGAACTCGTGGTTTACCAGCTTTGTAATGACTTAAACAGGAAATAATTCAAAACAAAAGTCACTGGAGGTGGGTTATACTGTTTCCTATGTACTTACACAGTTCCAAGTGTCAGCTAATCAGACGGAGGGGGAGCCAAGTTTCTTTCCTAACCAAAATAAAACACTTCAGCAAACAAGGGGTAAGGGAAGCGAAATGTGGGGTGACGAATGCACCATTTCTGGTCTTACCTTCTTAGGGTAGAAGCAGCACTTAGGGAGGAATAAGTGCTAGTAGGTGGGGGTTTTCTTCACTTAGGAGATGTGCATATGCGTTCCATAGGCCTTTTGAAGTGGCAGAGAACAGATTGTATAGAATGGAGGGATTGCTCCTTACAAATTAAGACATCGCTATTGTAGTCTTTATTTCAAGTTACCAGAAAAGGCATCTGGAATTTGTTCAACATCATTTTCTAAGGCATGGAAAAGTGAATGAATCATTCTGGTTAAGTGTGATAAATAGCACCAAGAATGTTCTCCATTTCCCCCTTCACAGAGTAGAGGTTTGCCTGAAGATGGGAGTTTCTTTGTAATTCTAATTCAACTGGGCTGCTGACTTGTGGGTAAGCCATAAGCATTCCCTCCATTGTTTGCATGAGGCTTACTATTTGGCTGACTTAATTCACCACTGCAGTTTGGAATTAAAAGTTTTCGTCTGTATCCCTTAAGAAGCATTTCAGTTCTTCTTTGCAGTTCTGAGTGTAGGGATCAGTTAAACCACCCAGCTTGCTAAAAGTGAGGATAGATGTGCTCTTCCACTGCACATCCTGCTTGCAGGTGGGCAGTAGAATGGGGAGAACCAGCTGGTTAGTATTCAAAACCTTGGAAGATAGCTCTGAAGATATGGGCCACAGGGAGAATGTACTGCCACTTGGTGTCTTCTGCTGGTTGACACTGTCCAGAAGCCTGTGGGCTAGAAAGAACAATTCTTTATTTATTGCCTGCTGCTTTCTGCTGGAGACTGATCTCTTCCTCTTTGGTTTTCTGGTATTTTGTGCTTAGTCTTTCACATACTTTCATTTGAAACACAGTCATAATGTACAAAGCAAGATAAATTTATGTATTGTTTGTCCTTTTCATCTCTTGATTGCAACACCTGCTCATGCCATTGGTGTCTGGAAGTCATTCTGGTCTCCGGGGATCATATCACCTCTGGCACTATGAAGAGATTATGTCTCTTATTTTGCAGAGGTCAAAAAGTAACCAGGAGGACTGTAGATCTGCAACTGGTTATTTATTCCAAGCAAAATAATCATACAGTGGTTTGGGTCGAAGGGACCTTTAAAGCTCACCTATTTCCAGCTCCCAACAGGCAGGGACATCCTCCACTAGATAAATGGGTTGGCTTGAGAATTAACATTGCTTGAGTTCTATTGCAGTAAGTGACAGTCAATAAAAGACATATCTAGAATAGGTCTGCTGGCCATAATGAGATTATAGTTTGAATGCAGTGCTGTTTATCTAACACTTGACTCCTTGGTAAAGTCTTTGATTTCATACTTCAGCACAAATAAGCAATCTGGTACAGTGAGATCCCTAAAATATCTGAGTTATCATATATGGGACTTAAACTGTGACCAAATATGAGGACTGCTCCTTCATTTTCACTCATCAGCATTGAAGCAGCCCTAGCTCTAATAGCCCACCTTGGTATATGCAGCGTGCTGTGGGCAGAATGTGTGGAGGCCGCTCCTTGAGAGACCAGGAGACCCTTCAGAAAGGGGCTGCATCCAAAATTATGTGAAAGGCGTCATATTTGAATCCTTGACAGTGTGTGGGCACAGTTTATGTATGGTCAGAGTGAGAAAAAAAACAGAAATGGAACATGCACAGAAAAAAAAAGAGAATGTAAGAAAATAGTTCCTGTGAAAGGTGGTGAGACGCTGGCACAGGTTGTCCAGAGAGGCTGTGGCTGCCCCATTCCTGGCAGTGTTCAAGGCCAGGCTGGATGGGGCTTGGAGCAACCTGGTCCAGTGGAAGATGTCCCTGCCCGTAGCAAGGGATTGGAACTGGGCAGGTTCCTTCCAACACAAAACAGTCTGGGATTCTATAATTGTCTTTAAGGGTTGGCTTCCAAGTGTAGAGACCTGTGATGGCCTGGGATGAGCAGGTGCTTGAGAGAGTGCAGGAACAGACTGCATGTGATGGGGAGCAGAGACTGTCCCCATCCCCAAGTGATCTAACCGTGAATAGCATTTTGGAGGCCTTTCTAGGAAAATAACATTTACGTGTGGGGTGATACATGACGTCTGGTGCATGAAGTTGGTACAAATCCAGCTTGCAGGTGCAGATGTAAGCAAGGAGTAAGCGAGCTTGAGCTTTAAAAAAAGGAAATGGTTATCTGCACATCCACTGATCCTAGTTGATGGATATGAGTGACAGCCTAAACACATGTGCTGGAGCATGCATAGGTGTGTACAGCTAGAGGTGCAACTTGTTTCAAAGCAGAAATGAGGCTCTGGACAAATAAGTATCATTAACAGTGCTACCTTTACCTTGCTGCCAAGTTAAAAGAGAAGCAACCCTAAAATTGATTTTGATATGTCCAGTCATCACTTTGCTGTTAACACTGTAGTGCAGGGAGTCCAGCAAGTGGTCAATGAGTTCTCCTGAGTATTCTTATGTATACATTCTCTGCATAAGAATGGTAAGAATTGTTTCTCCCATTTGCTCTTCACCTATTTCCATTCCTTCCAATTGCTTATCAGGTTATTTACTGGGCT
Organism: Forpus xanthops; assembly: GCA_032466535.1. NCBI lineage: Eukaryota > Metazoa > Chordata > Aves > Psittaciformes > Psittacidae > Forpus > Forpus xanthops. Next base: position 28,624 of record JASSUY010011266.1, on the reverse strand, counting down.
CTACCAAGTATTATTTTTCTAAAGGCTGCATTATTAGCAGAAAACTTCATTAAATCTGACACAATTAAGAACCTTCAGTAGTTGATACCTAAGATAATGCTGGAACAGGCAATAGATGTAACTGAAGTTCTGCTTGCCTCAGTTCTGCTTCCTTCCAGTGTTTTCCTCATGGCTTGCTGAGTTTTTTGGGGATAACCAGCAAGTCTGTTAGCTTTATTTGTTGTGCATCATCTAATTCAACAGCACTGTAGCTTGACTGAAGAACTTTCGGCTTCCATACTCTAAAACATGCTTAATGAACAGCTGAGACATGGAGGTTCCTTATATATAGACTCCTCTACCCCCATAATATCAAGAGACTAGGAGCTGCAGCTTTGACTCTTCCTTATCTCCTAGAAAACACTACCAGCCTTTCTCCTATCTTTCTCTAACGGTCCTTAACAGAAAGCCAGCGTGAAAGTTGAACTTCTTTATGAAACCCAGCCTGTAGACAGCCCAAAGACGTGGGTTTCTTTTGGTTTTGTTGGGTCTTTTTGGGGTTTGCCTGGTTAGTTAAGTCCTAAAAAGAAAAGGCTCAACTCCGTGTGTTCCTTTTCTTGCTGCAATAATATGTATATGTAAATAAATACTTAAATTCTGGAGATCCTGTCAATGATTCATATCGGATGTTTTCCACATTCTTTTTGAATTCCTTCTATTACTGGTATTTGAATAACTATTTGTGGAGATCCTGTTTCCTGCGCTATGGGGTGTCCCTTCTCCAAGTCCCATCCTCCCACTTCAGCTTGCAGTCCCAAAAGGGACCATGACCCATTTGCAAGCCCAGTGACCAGCCACTGAGGTGGCTATATGGGGAAGGAGACCATGGCATGCCAAGATAGGTTAAAAAGAGTCAGGTTTGGTTTGAAGAGAACACTGGTCTTCTGGCTGGCTGTGTACAGCTACCGGAGGGGGAAGCCATGGAGAAGGCAGGGCCAGGCTTGTGGCAGGTGCACCAGAACAGGGCAGTGGGCAGAAGCTTCCCAGTGGAGTAAAAGGCAAACTTATTTTACAATGGGGGTGATCAAACACTGGAACAGGTTAAGAAATGTGGAAATGCTGTCCTTGAAGATGCTCCAAACTTGACTGGACAAGCCAACCAGGTCCCTGCCTACGTTATTCTATGTTGATGATACTCGGTGCCTCTACAGCAGCTCCTGGAAAGCCTTTTCCAACAGATGTGTCTGTTCCTTTGCCAGTCTTGATTCTTCTTAACTTGATCATGATGAACATGTTTGTCACTTTCCTTGCTTCCTGCAGTTCTGGAGGCAAAATAGTCGATGGTGGTTGAGGACAAGTTACTGAACCCCATTTTTTATATGGGGCAATGCCTCCTTTCTGTGTCTGTGTGATATAGCTGACAGCGAATATGCATAATGGTTGTGTAGTTGGTGCTGCCTGCAAGGCTAGGGTTGGCAAAGTGGAGTAGATCCCATCAAGTGCTGCAGGAGAGCCGAATTACATATTGAATTTCATTGACATTCTGTATACAAACATGAAATTTGGCCTTTTCTTCAATATTTGGGTATCAGGTCATCATTATACCTAAAATACTTAAAAATGCACATCAGTTACTGTGCAGCTGTGTCTGAAAACATTTGTAGTGGTGCTCCAGAGGAGCTGCCCTGTTGTCTGATACTGGAAACCTTTCCTGAAAGTGGAGCCTCCAAATAAGGTTTCCTTCCTTCTTTCCTTCCTTCATCTTAGTTTCATTTAAAGACTATAGCTTAGGTTTTGAGACAACCTCTCAACCAACGTACGTTGCATTAGCCCAGTGCTAAAGTATACCTTCAGTTGTGAAAACTTCACCTGATTATTAAATATGCGTTAGGACTTGCCACACAGGGAAACTTAGTGATATAATTACACTGGTATAATTATACTCAGACGATTTCCTGTGTCAACAAGCCCTTAGATGCAACTAGCTTGGCCCCTTATTTAGTAACTCACTGGGCCTCTGACTGCACATTAAAGTTGCATAATTCTTTACTAAAAGAAAAGGTCCATGTGCAAGTTAGTACTGACTGGCAGCGCTGCTGGGTGCTGAGCAGAGCAGCATGTAAGCTGTAAGAAATGATGGAGAATGAAGAAAAAAAGAAATGCATGCTCTAAGTGTGGGAAATGGATATAAGTGGTCCTGAAAAAACATTATGTAATTGTGTGGATTTTGGAGCACAGGAGCTGAACCACAAGTGTGGCTCATTCCTACCTTATGTACTAGAAGCGTCTTGGCCAGCTGACTGCTTGAGTCACTCTTATCTCCAGTTTTGACCCACAGTAACATGCTGGAGTAAGTACACATAGAGACAACCTTGAGTTGTTTTCAGTTTGCAAGACTTGGTGTTTGTACTAAAGCAGCATTGCTGTTTCTGCACAGAGTTCCTCTGTCGCCACCTTTCCCTTGCCATCCCTTTCACCAGACTAATTTTACTTGATTACGAATTTAAGTTCCCCAAACTGCCACAAGACGTATTTTTGTAGTATCTGTCTCTTTTCAGGTTTCTTTTTCATTGTTATAAATCATAGAGTGGTTTGGGTTGGAAAGGACCTAAGATCATCCAGTTCCAATCCCCCTGCTGTGGGCAGAGACACCTCACACTAGGCCATGTCACCCAAGGCTCTGTCCAGCCCAGCCTCGAACACTGCCAGGGATGGAGTATTCACTTCTTTGAACAAACTGGGCCGGTGCCTCCGCACCCTCACAGTAAAGAACTTCTTCCTTATATCTAACCTGAATTTCTCATGTTTCAGTTTTAACCCATCACCCCTTGTCCTATTGCTACTGTCCCTGATGAAGAGGCCCTCTCCAGCATCCTTGAATCACAGTGTTTTCAAGATAGATAACTCTGAATGTTTAGTTTATGTAAAGTGGATGAACTGTAATAGAAAGTCTGGTTTTTTTCATGATAAAAATAAGGCTTGAGACAGTATACTGGCACCTCATTATTCAATACCCAGTTATGTTAATGCACATCTTTAAAATGGAGCTCTTGATGGTCCCAGTCATCACATCAAGTCTGAAACATTTTCATAATTCAAGTTATCATCTAGCAAATGGGTGAAGAGCTTCTGGTATTTATCATTTGGATGTTCTGGTATATGAGTCTTCATGCTTTAATTCATTCTTCCCTTGACAGAGCTTTAGAACTAAAATCCAGGTATGCGTTTTCCAATGCTTTGAAACACTGTCTTTGTGAAAGCATCATCTGTGTTCATGAAGGGAGTCTCTGAAAAACAGGAATGGAGCAAATAATGTGTGTTGGGGTATGAGTTTGGCAGGTTCCCTTGGACAGGGCATCACCTCAAGCTCCATTATCCTGCAGTATCCTCTGCAACACTCCTCACCATGCTGTAAAACCGTAGTAGGAACCTTACTGGTAAGGGAAGTATTCATGTCCGTATGTCTTCTGTCACATGTAGAAGTGAGTGATGGGTATTATGCAGTGCTTGAACAAGAAGTTGGGACCGCTCAATCACTTTGAACACAGCAGATGTGTTTTATGATTGTGACTCGTGCTTTTTTCTTTGATAGGAAAGAGCAATAATGCTCTACCATCTCCTTTCCACACCAGATTCAGTATTTTATGACTATTCTTCATGGTTGGGTGCTATAATACTTCTTATACAAGATAGCTTGATTTTACATTCTTAATTTGATGCAGTAGTCCAAAAAGTGAATTCAGATCAACAGTTTGTAATACTTAGTTTTTCCTCTTGAAGTTCAGTTCACATCCCTCAGTTCTGTAGTTAAATACACTCGTGTCTGTTTTATGCAACCAAAATACAGGTTGACTGCTTATCGGGTCAGTGCTGCTGCTTAATAAACAACACTTATCTCTTTGAAACAACACCCTGCCCTAGATAAGTTTGTCTGGGGAGTTGAGCCAGAAATAGCTTTTTGGGTTTTATTGGATGGTAAAAAAGAAATCATTGGAAAAGAGGATGTTTAATATGAAACTGGAGGGCTGTAGTTGTCCTGCATTTGGAACAACTTGGGGCTTGGGTTTTCCTCTCCCTCACATGTGCAGGTTGAAGAACTGTGTGATCCCATCTTTCCCCAGGAGTCTGCTCCTCTCAGCATTTCTTGTTATTCTCAAAAGTGAATATATGCCCTCATTTGTATTTACTGTTTGTCTCTAAACTCCAGTGGAGGAATGTAATTATGTTGTTGAGCAATGTGTATTTGTGTTGATCCCTGAATGCTTACGAGATAGAGTGGCTTCATTACACTCCTGTGAGAAGTACTAATCAAATTTGGCACAGAAAAAGGAAGTAGAATTGGGATGTGGCAGTAGATGCAGGAGTGTTGGAAGGCATAGAAATAGACAGCAGAGAGAAGGGAAATGCTTAATATTGATAATAGCTGACCAGGTAATGGTGGTAATGCAGCTAGAATGCAGTGTGTGCAGAAAATGAAATGTTAATATACAAATGGCAGGAGCCTGGGCAGAAAACTGAAGTACCGGGATTATGGAATCCTCAAATCCATGGATCACCAAAAAACAGAATAATGTTAATGACTGGGGACTTGGTTTTCAAATGGGAACATTCTGTTATGGAAAAAAGGATGTACATGATGGAAGTGTACTGATGAACTGCAAAGGATGAAGCAGGAGAATGGCTGAAATCATTGGTGGGAGCCCCTTTTGATGGTGAATCATGGTAAAAAATGATGTTAAACAAGAATATGATGGAGTAGAAGTGGGTGCTTCTTGTACATCCCCTAGATCTGGTTTGGAGGTGAGTAATAGAAACCTTTGTGACATTGCAAGTACCAGTATTTGTGGGAGTATTTTTGTGTTGCTTTCCAGCTGCTAATGCTGTAAATAACTTGGTTAGTTGTCAGATCCACAGCAGAAGGTTCTTTCCACTTAATGATACAGAAACTGTGAATTTGTCATGCCAGGCAGAGGGATGTGGTGACTGTGGGGGCCACCTGAGGGTGTTAATCACCTTCCGAACAATATGTGAAGTAAGCAGAGGTCCTGTAAGTGTTGGGAAGTGGTGAGAAGGCCATGTCTTGGGAGTCAGGATGTGTAGGAATTCATGAAATTAAAAACTAAAGATTGAATTAGAGTCAGCAAAGTATTTCAGTTTGCTTTCAGGGATGCGAATGGGAAAGGTCAGATGCAGATGGGCTGCTTGTGGTGAGCACTGAGTTACAGATGGGAGCTTTTGTTTGAAAACTAAGATGTTTAGCCTCATTTTTTCAGTACAGGTATTGACACTGCGAAGGCAAGATGGATAACTTGTAAGAATAACATTAAAATGAGAATTGCAGTGTTTGTTTGCATTGAAAGCAAAACTAAAAGAGTTGATGAACTCTTGAGAGGCGGAAAAAGCCTTTGTCACAGAAACATGACATTTTAGGTGATGGAAATTCAGGAATTTAGCAATAAATATCTTGTGCATATTGATTGAGATAGTATTGGAGGATCATTGACTTTAACGGCAATGCTAAAGGACAGGAGGGGGAAAAGAACCCAAAATTGAACCTCTGTAATTCGACATCAGAAAGGTGTATGCCTCAAAATACATTCGGAAGACCTGAAACAAGCTTCCCAAAAGTAAAATAAATGAGAAAACCCAAGAATTTTTTTAAATAAATAAAATAACTAACACCCCCTCCTATCATATCCCCAGTGTCAAACCAGACTTCCTGGATCCTGATGAAATACCAAAGGAAATTGGTGCTGAAAGTCAGATTAGTGGAATGGTAGAAATAAAAGAGGAGATTGAGACCCCAAACACAAGAGGGATGTGGAGCTGTTGAAATGAGTCCAGAGGAGGCCATGGAGATGCTGTGAGAGTTGGAGCAGCTCTGCTCTGGAGCCAGGCTGAGAGAGCTGGGCTGGGGCAGCCTGGAGAAGAGAAGGATCCTGAAGGGGAGACCTTAGAGCAGCTCCAGTGCCTAAAGGGGCTACAGGAAAGCTGGAGAGGGTCTTTGGACAAGGGATGTAGGGACAGGACAGGGGAATGGCTTTAACCTGCCAGAGGGAGACAGAGATGAGCTCTTAGGCAGAAGTTTTTTCCTGTGAGGGTGCTGAGGCACTGGCACGGGATGCACAGAGAAGCTGTGGCTGCTCCATCCCTGGCAGTGTTCAAGGCCAGGTTGGATGGGTATTGGAGCAACTTGCTCTAGTGGAAGGTGTCCCTGTCCATGGCAAGGGGCTGGAACTGTATGAGCTTTCAGGTCCTTTCCAACCCAAACTGTTTGATAATTCTATAGAATTGGAAAAGGAGTTTAAGTAGTGTATCACCCATTTCCAAAACCAATTTAAATTATGAGATTTACTCCTTTCCTAATGTTTTCTTTCCAGACTTTTTTTACGGCAGAGCTTCTCTTTGAAGACTTAACACATTTATAGTTATGACTTAATATTTTGATTATTTTCTAACCAATTTTTTTTCTTTTATTGCCTTTGCCTATACATTCCAATTTAGTTTCATTGAGCCTTGTTTTAGAGGAGATTAACTGCTCAGTATGTGCTTTCCACTAATTCTGGCTGAGTGGGCAATAGTATTTGTTGTGGTTTGTTGTGTGGGTACAGGAAAGTAAGAAATGTAGAATTAAATTCAGCAAAGTGATTCTCAAGGAGAACAATTTCTGTAAAACAGTGGCAACAGAGTGTGGTACACATACTGAGTCAAAGTTCCCGTCTTGTTTTTACAGCACGGTAAAGGTTGTCAAACCTTTTGCCTTTTACAACAAGGTAAAGGTGATGGTACAACCTTCGCCCTCTAATTCTCTGTAGTTCCTGTTCTGCCTAAGAAAACAAGAGAAATAAAGCCATTTCCCTTTAAAACATACCCCAGGATAGGCTCAGGTTAGCTGAATTTTAGAATCATAGAATAGTTAGGGTTGGAAAGGACCTTGAGATCATCCAGTTCCAGCCCCCTTGCCATGGGCTGGGACACCTCACACTAAGCCATGTTATCCAACGTCACCTGTACCTGTTTTACCAGGTTTCAGTTCCTTACATACTCAAGCATACATGGTAGATACTAGTGAAAGGCATACTGTGGAAAGTATATTAAGGGTGTAATCACAGAATGCTTCATAATGGACTGTTAATCTGTTAATTTAAGCTTTTAATTCTTTAAACACTTGGGCATTGAGTAATTTTACACCTAGAAGTATTCATACTGAACTCCATGGACTGTTCACATTACTCCCATATGTACCTTTTAGAGACCTGGAGCAGTTGTTAGTAATAATGCTGATAAGCTAATATAAGTGCTCCAGGCAGTAAGTAGCTCTGCTACCACCCTGCTTTGAGTAAGTTGCCAAATTCTTGTAGTTTTGTTTTCACCTCCATAAACTCCCAAGTTGTGTTTTTTTGGTCTAGACTTTGTGTAGCTCTTCTGACTTCTGACTACCTGTTAAGAAATAAACCTGAGTTTTGTCTCTGGAAGAAATGCAGAGGAAGTCTTCTCAGCAAAGGTGAATGCGCTTGGACATAGAAGTCTTAACTATGCATCAGTATTTGTGGTAAGAGCTATTTAATACTCGTGTAGCATCACTCTGTTATTATCAGAGTATTGTTAGATTGGACAGTGATTTGATAGGCCTGAATAACCTACGGATTTAATTTAAATCCAATTAATTTAATTTATGTCCAGACCCCTAGTTTTGGGGGCTTCTGTTGGTGTTTGTAAGTGAAAAGTCAGGCATTGTGTGTCAGAACTCCCCCAATTCTGCTCCAAGAACTCAGCAGCTGAGCAATGACATCCTTACCTGCCAGCTGCCAGCAGCTCATTTTGTGCCTTATCCTGCAAAACCAGCCCTTTTCTTGTTTTATTGGGAAAAAAATTGCTTTTGCCCTTGTGTTTCTTGCAGAAAAATTGACCTTTAGGAAGTGTCTCGCTGCTTCCCCAATTTATAAATCACTATTTGACAGCGTTATTCTTTCTACCTTGTGTGTAAATGAAACATAGATCTGTAGGGACAGATTCTGAAGGAGACCTGTAATAAAAGCAGAATTCAAACGCTTGAGCTCATTCTTCTGTCTTAGGGATTCTCATTCAGTCATCTTATCATGGTGCACACTGAGCTGCACTGTGACTTGAGTTGGCTTGGGCTTTTTTAGTGGCTGTGTGCAGTCTAACTCTGCAGCAAAACTGTCTCAAAAGCTTTACTTTAAGCTGTTTTACTATTTCTGTCTGTACCGAGAGCTTATCTTCTGTGCACTATTGCTTTCTGTGTCCACACTAAAAACAATTTCTGTGTCTATGTTTTTTGCCTATTCTTCCTTTCTCATAGGAATTGAGTTGACAGAAGCTGAGAGTAGAGATATGCATAATTTCAAGACACGGTTCTTCCTGAAATATGTTAGAAACCACACATGACTGCTTGGTTACAGGGGACTTGCGGGTGAAAAGGGCATGAAGTGATACTGCTGTACAATACTTTGTGCTGCCTACGGGAGCAAAACAGCAGGTAACTCTGTCCAGACCTTAGCTTTTAGCTCACCCTCAGCTCCTTTGGCATTTTTTCTGCTTTGACTTTTGCCATCAAGCCTGCCAAATTTGATGAATTTATCAAATGAGAGTCAAACTAGTGCTTTAGACCAGAGCTTGAATCTAAGCACCAGCCTAACTGTAGGAAACCGGGGACAACAAAATCATCTGTAATGTAAATTGTTCACTGGCAATAGATTCCATCAGTTCAACATTCCTTTTTTTCCCTGCAATTTTTAAGTTGAGGGAAATGCAGCTCTTTCACAGTCAGAACATTCGGATGCTAAACTGCATCTGCCTATCACATCTTGGACTCAGAATTGTTTGGAAGCACCTTATTCTCATTCAGAACCTTATTCAGTGACTGCATGATCAGTACTTCCTCCTTAGGTCACCTGTGTTCAGACACTTGTGTGACAGTCGCATAGAACACTGCAATGCCAAGTGCTCATGGTGCTTGTGAATGAAGTGTGAGAGATAAAATGTGTTAGATGCAGATTTTAACACAGATTAAGGAAATGTGAAGGGCACATTAAGTCTTTATAATATATTTCTAAATGCAAAAATGCACTGCAATGAAATGGAGTCTCGTACTACATTCATGTCACAAACTTGTTTGTCTAGAGATAGAAACTGGGGTTCCCCAAATTTAAGATTGCAAAATGTAGTTTACAGGTTCAAAACCAAACTGCAGGAGGGCTGTTAGCAGAGGCCAATTCTGCAGTGAATTAACCAGTGGTAGAGAGCCGGTTGAGGATAGCTGGTTTTGTATGGGTTCAGGGGATCTTAAAGCAGCTCTGTTAGGCAGCTCTAAGAAGTTATTTGTTCAGTGTTGGTTAAAGAAATTGGTCTGGGCACTGGGCAGAAATGAGGAGACCTTTAAGGGGCCGAGAAAGATTGCTCCTCTCTGAATGAAAAAGGGGTTCTGGTTGGAGACCTTCATCCCACAATGGGGGACAGGCAGGTGGGCGCCTTTTTGAAGCAGAGGCTGCTGAAAGAGGGAGGATTAACTCAAGCAGCCCTTGTCGCTTGGATGGGAGTGGACTGAGTCTGTTGCCACTCAGGAAGGTGATACAAAAGGGAGACATTTTGATTTTCTTGCTTTCTCATCTGGTTGTTCTGACCGAACTCAATTTAAAGTAAATTTCTAGTTCATATTGCAGGAAAATGTAGTATTGGTGGTAATTCCACCAGAAATTGAGGGCTGTGCTCTGTCTCACTTTATTTCTGCATTTGCAATTGTATTCCTTGTTGCTTTCCCCACCGGCTCTTTCGCCAAATTGGGCTTTTATAAAAATGACATATTCTTGCAGGTTTACAATTTGCTATTGTAATATTTCATCCAAGACAAGGAATTTACACTGAAGGTGCTTTCAGGGTAAAAAACGATAAAGATTCTTCTCTCTATCATAGCATTAGGGTCGGTGTTCAGTCCACTCCCATGTACAAAACTCACTTAAGAGAAAAAATCAAGTGAGATCTATACCGGTTTAAGTATCACGGTAAGGTTTTCTACACAGCCTGCCATCAATTTGATTTTGAGTTACTTTTAAACTTATTTCAAAGATGTCTTTAGTAGTGGCTGAAGTCCATTTTTCTTGATCAGAATGTTTGGTGCATAATGCTGAGTTTTTCAGGTAGTCATTGGATGTTGCTGCTTGCAGTGCTGTGCAGTGCAACGTGCAAAGGTCCACAGAGATGATCTTATTTTGGTGTCAAGTAACCGTCCTTTTCTGGCTTATTATTGGTAATTCTGTACTCAGATCATAACATACTGGAAACCTGTATAAAACTGGCAGTATTTTAAACAGCATATGTGTATTCTGTGTGGCTGCTTGACAGTGTGGACAAACAGGGTTATCGCAGCAGAGTTTTGCTTCAGAATTGAAGGTTAATAGCCACTGTGTGCAGCTGTGGCATGAATGTGTGCTTTGAAATTTGGTCTATCCAGTGGTATCTTTAACGGGTTCATCTTTAACCAGTTGTTTCTCATCAGAGCGTTTCTCAGCTGTGAGATTGATCGCTTGAGGGATGATTTTTCCTATACACCTGCGTTTTACTTGTATACCTCGCTCGGGATGCTTGGCACTAAGTCTGGCCCTTCTCTGGTAGGCAGTGTGAAAAATAGGGGGCTTCAAACATAGAATCATGGAATGATTTGAGTTGGAAAGGACCTCAAGGTCACCTAGTTCCAACCCCCTGCCATTTAAAAAAGATCTATAATTCTTTCAGGTTTAAAATAACACAATTGTCAGAGAATGCAGTACCACACTGAAACTCATTCTAATGTCATTATCAGTTACAGGGAGATGGCTGAGCAAACTTTTCCTGCGGGATTGCCATATAGGAAACATAAACTGAGATCTCTGCACATCTGAATTCCAAGAAATTAAGGGAAATCTTAGTTTTCAGAATTTTGGTTTAGAAACTTAAAATGATGTCACCTGGAGTAAAACCAATGTCCTGGAAGTCAAGGGCTGGAATACGAGAGCAGGAGCTGGTTCAGTCTGTTTCTGTTTAAGGCATGCTGGTTTTAAGAGGCATCAAGTAAAGTGCTTGTCCTGGTTCCCAAAGCAAATAACGAAATATTCTTGCTCATAAAATATAAATAATTTATCAATATATTTTCCTACCCGTCCCTGTGAATGTTTCATTATATTATGCATTCATCTATTTTTTATTATTTGTGCCTTACATTTGTCAGTGTTTGCCCTCCTGGAAAACACGTGTTCTTGCAAGGGGAAAAAGGTATGAAAAAGAAAGTAAAAGTTTTCTAATGTTGATGGCAATCAAAATGGATGCGATACACATTAATAATGAAAATAGTTTTTATTCACTGGCTTCAGACCACCAGTGTATTTTACTGAGGATTTTGGTAGCAAAGGGAATAGATTTGAAGTTGAGCAATGTTGCAGTGCTCTGATTAACTAGAAAGATCTGGAGACACAAAGCAGGTGGTTCTTGCATGCATTAATTCAGTCTTTCCTTGGCTACATGTCAACTCCTTCTGTTCAGGGCTATGTGATGAGGTAAGATGGAGGAGGGTGGCTGTGAGTGCCCCTGTCTCTGAAATATATGTCAAATACAACTAAAGTTGTAAAAATAGTTATTGCAGGGAAAAAAGAATCATATCCATTTATCAGTATGAGATGTCAAAAGGCAAGCATTGAATCTGCATATGTGTTGCCATGTTTGCATAGCACAGAAGAGGGGATTATTGCAGAATACTGTATGTTCTTTGCATCCTGAACAGTCAGGAAGGGACAAGATAAAGAAATCATACTTTTATTATGAAGCAGTCTGTTTCTTAACACTTCTGATAAACCCCAAATACTCAGTAAAGGCTCAGAGGAGTTTTATTGCAGTGCTTCAGCCATGCAGACCTGTTGTAAATGGTGTCATTTGTGGGAAAGTGTGAGGTGGCTTAGAGAAAACTGTATTTACTTTTGTATTTAAAAATCAATTTTAATGAGACCTGGAAGAAGAGAGCATAATGTCAACCTGTAAGGATATTTTTAATTATGATGAGTTTCAGGTGTCAGTCTTTCACAGTCTAACAGTGCTGGTGGGTGCTGCCCTTGGCAATACAATTTTTCTGGGGAAACACATAGTTCTTGAAAGTTTTTAGGTCATTTGGTAATCTCAGCTCTTGAAATTAGAGTATGTTTCTCTGCTCTACAGGTTTGCGAGTCATTTGTTATCCTGGGTCACCTGGCTTGTGTAGACACAACAAAGGTTAAAGATGATGTTTTCTTATGTTCAAATCTGATGGTCTATTATTTGTGTTGTACAAAGTCTTGTAGTTTGTAACATACCCACGTAGTTTCAGTTGGAGTAATCCCATGGCGATTCGTAGGATACTGAACTAGTGACTTGAAGCTGTCATTTGTTGGTAGGATGATAGAACACTTAATCTGTGTCTTGTATTTTGCTAGTGTTCATTAGCATAATGAATTCCCTTTGGGGGAAAAGGAAAACAGAAAATGTTGAATTGAGAATATGTCATAAGGTGGAATAACAGTTTGTAGCTAGAAATATCAGATATAACAGGATGCTGCAGATGGATACTTAGAGTTTGGCACACATGAAAATATTGTTAACCTACTGTTAAGGAAGCTGAGGGAAGAAATCTGTGGTCTGCAAATGGTATCTCATACACTGGCAGAAAGGTCACCATCAATCATCGTGGAAGAGAAATTATCAATAGAAAGTTCTGTAAAGTTTCTTTCCCAGCTTCAAGCAGAATATTGGCAAACACAACCTCATACTGAAGCTCTGCTCTCAGGAAAATTTGCCTGCTTATTGTAGATGCTGTAATGCACAGTTATAACATCTTAAGACTGCTCTAAAAAAATGTCCAAATTGCATTCATTTAGTAAAATATCTTAGCTAAGTGAATTTATTTTGAGCTATTTTATCATAGTTTGTGGCAAAATGGGTCTAAATAAATGGGATTTTGTTATGATGAAAAGACAAGTGAAATGCAAATTAGATCTTTAAAAAAATTAAAGCAGAGAGGGATATGATTGCAGTAAAATGCATTGATAATAAATACTTTAAAAAGAATCCTCAAATGAATATACAAGATGTATCATTGATAACTAACAGAAGGTATCTAGTTAGTGCTAATTTCATCACAGGAGCAGACAGCTGGCTGAAAGTCCCACATCTTGTCTCTAGTTTTCCTGTTGGTTATGAAGTGGAAGCTTCAACACTGGCTTAGAAAATCATTATTTATGATGATGATATATTGATTTTTTTGAAAGACCTATAAGCTGGACTTTCAGACAGTGTTTCAGATCTGAACCAACTCGAGTATTTCCCATTTTGGTTTCAGACACTTTAGGAAACAAAACACAAAGTCCATTAAGAACTTTTATTTGCATTCATGTAATGTTGTCTTTGCTATATCTATGTATGCCAGGGATGCTGTGCACAAGTGATGCTGAGGTCATCCTAGATATATATATTGGTCTATACTGTAACATCATGAAAGAACCAAATTGTGTAGTTAGGTGAAGCTGTAGATGTAGTAAGCCTGCTGATCTCAGCACTAAGAGGATTCTGGGTATCCTCTGCTTATTTTGTGTATTGTGAGGACCAAACCTCTTACCATTAGACATAGATGTGTGAGCCAAATTAAAAGTTTTATTTAAAGTATGGAATTGAAAGTATTTTATTATTAAAGTTCATTTTATATGCCAAAACTACAGTATATATTTTATTGGTATTCTGTAGACACTCTGATAAGCCAGCTTCTTTGGCCATTTTTTCCCTCCCAAGTTCATGACATATTACTCATTCAGATCAACTGTTCTGGTAGAGAGATGGCTTCATGCTTTCTCCTTAATCAGGCATGAAGAAAAGGCAAGGAGAACAAAAGAGATAAGAGGATGCATTTTTCCTTGCCTATGGCCTCTTGCAACTTGCTAAATTTCTCCCTGAACAATACGCCTCTCCTGTCTACTGTAGACTAACCCCACATTTTTGTCAGCCCTTGAAACCACCAGCGCCATGCCAACAAAGGAAACATGGTCTGCTACTGAATTTTATAAACTTAAATTAAAAGAGAGAAATAGATTAAAGAAAAAGGAAGACTGAGCTAAGAGATAGTTCTTTTTCTATTAAGATGGCTCCTTTTTGTCTGGAAGAGGATGTAACATTTTGGAGATGTAGAGATAGTGATTGGTATTTTTAAATGGAAGTCAGGGATGGAGGGGGATCCTTGTCTTTCTAGCAGCTAGGTGTTGGATTTAGTAGCTAGAAGATGGCTGCTTTCTTCTTGCCTTTAACTTTGTGTGAGAATTGGTGGTGTTCCTTTGCTCTGTAGCATTCATTTTTCAAGAAGCTGTTCAGAACATTATACTTTTAAGACTTCTACTCATCATGTCACGTGAGGTTGAAATAATAAAAAAGTACTTTAAAAAATTACTAGAAAGGGAAAAATTAATTTGGAGAGTGAATAATTGAATAAATTTTGTTTTATTATGAAACCTGATAACACAGGAGCAAATCTGAGCCAGATACACAGGGATTTTTGCCTTCTCTGCTCACATTGTCATCAAACTCAAACTTAGCTGGATTGTCTCCATATTTTTCCCCAGCCAATCAATTAGCAGAAGCATTAATTTTTTATAAATGCCACACTGTTATAAAATTACTTTGCGTCAGTTGTTTTTCCCCTCGAACTAATTTTTATAACAGTGAGAAGTACTGAAGGGTGCAATTTTTTTGGATCTGAACAAGATTTGTTACAATAGGATAATAACCGTATGCTTTTAAACAGATGGGATATCATTTATTTTCTTTGGGCCTGCTTTCTTTCATCACAAAACATTTAATGAATAATAGAAGTGGTTATCAGCAACATCTTTCTTCCCACCCATCATGATGAGATATCACCATCATGTAAGAGAAGCAAATCACTGTCACGGGTCATCTTAAGCAAGTATCAAGTGATAATGTGCTTTATATTTCTCACTAATCCAAGGAAGGATTGTTGTTAGGGTTTTAATGGTCTTGCAGTATGTTACACTGCCATTACTTCTATTTTGCTGCAATTTCTGCTTTGGGCAAAGGAAAGAATTAGAAGCAGAAAGGAAGATGTCTAAAGATGGGACGTTATGGTTGACCTCTGAAGTTTTATCTTTCAGAAGTGTCATTTCCCTGCTGCAGTTTTAACCTCTGAAATTCTATCTAAAGTATTTGGCATTTTCTCATGACTACAGGGAAATATACTGATCTTCTTGACATTTTACTTCAATATTTGTTATTTTTCACTGTTAGAAGGTGAAGATGTTAGGAACTTCTACAATGTTCTTGAGCATTCTGGAGTGAGTGTAGAAAAAGACAATTGGGGACCAATGTTCACTGCTCTTCATAGACTTCCTCTGACCTGCCCATGCAGTAGGAAGCGTGATGCTGAACAACCTTCCATCAAAACCTCTTACCTTGATGATACACTTTCTTAGCATGTTGCTTAGTATTACCAACAAAAAGCTAATGCTTCCTTTCTTTTGGGGTGAAACTAGAAGAGTTCCTGTGTGCTGAGTTCTTAAATGTGTGAAATTGTGTTTTACAAAAGCAGGAAAAAATGTTTTTCTTTTTCTTCACTTTCTTCTGAATTTCTGTCTCAGGAGGGAGTCTGCGCTTCCTAAATCCCTGCGCTTTCATAAAGCTCTGCTCATAGGGATGATGCGCGTACAGGTGGGAAGAAGGAAATTTAAAGTTCTTAGATAATTCTGCAATAGCATTCCTCATTTCTCCTTAATATTCTCATGCCATTTTTTCTCCACAATGAATGAAGAGCTGCACTCACCTGGAAAATCCCATTTTTTTGTACTAGGGTATGACTACCTGCTTGCTATACTCCTGCTTCTCATTCTCTTTGATTTTCTGTTTCATACCAAGCAGCTAAAGACATTTAGTACTTTTTACTAAGGATCTGGTTAAGATAGTGCATTAAAAATAAATAGTATTTCAAGAATACTTAGTAGCTGCCCTGGTGCATGTGTGCTTTCAGAGAAGGTAGCTGTATTTTATTGTAGTTTGGTTAGAAGTTACAAATCTGTATCTTTTTATGTAGTTTAGTGTTTAGATGTGGTGTATGTTCGTTCTTTATGACAGCTATATCAACTTGACATTTTGCGAGGGTACATAATTGGAAAAGTAGGCTGTTAATTGTACACTGGGCAGGTTTGATCTACAGACATTGGCAGACAAGAAGCATTGACTCACAAAAATATCAATGTTCCTACAAAGCCATTTTTCTTCTGTCTTTTTAAAATAAGTCTTGTATGGCAGGGCCAAAATGTACTGCACAAAAAGAGACATAAACCAGAAGCCCACTAAGAATGAACACTGTGCTTGTACTTTAAAGTGGTTCACAACCTATTTCCCATGATTGGGTTGTAAGACTATAAAGTGTACTATTTTTCTGCTCTTTCAAACAGCTGCATTTTTGGGGTGGAATTGTTGTTTTGCACTTCTAGTGAATTTTGTATGTGTGCTACTCATCAATCTGATAGTAATACAGGTTCTGATATGTTAGTATATTTACCTTCATCAATCGGAACTATTATACAGGGTAAAACCCTTTGAATTAAGAAAAGAATAATAAAAGGCATTAATGCCCTCAAATGAGTGGGCAAAGATCAATGAGCAGCCAGAAGGAAATCTCTGATTTTTCAGGGGAAGTGGTAAGCCTTATAGAGATGGAAGAATGATATTTTGGAGGTTTAGTATGGTTTTGGCATTTGTTCTTACTGAACTTTAAGCTGAAGAAATGTGGCTTTGATTTCTCTGGTATCTAGCAAATGCAAAACTCATTGGAAAACTGCCTATAGAGCACAGTAGCTTGAGAGGTTTGTTCTGAGCCTGGATGGATATATGGAATGGAGCTCAGCAAAGACTTTCTCTGGTTAATATTTTCATTAGCAACCTAGGCAGTGCGCTAGAAGGCATTCTTGTTAAGTTCAGAGATGCAAGGAAGCTGGGAGAGGTTGCAGGTGTGTCAGAATACAGAATTAAAGTTCAAAAGTACTTGAAGAACTGGACTGAAAAATGGAGCAGTTCCTGTAGGAACAAGGACAAACTACTAAGTTTAGGTGGGAGCACTTTGTGGATTCTCAGGTGTGCCTTTCCAGTAGGGTACAAACTAATTATAGCAAATTCACAGTATAGTCATGGTTATGATTAGACATCTACACAGCATGATCTGCGGGTGGAATGAGAGAATTTGGGTAATTTAGCTTGGCAGAAGATCACGAGGTACATAACAGCCATCTAATATGTTACCTTTTCTACTGATTTTGGCTGTGGTAAAGTTAATGTTTTCCATAATAACTACCATGGCGTTATGTTTTAGATTTGTGCTGAAAACAGGTGTTTTAGTTAACGCTGAGCAGTGCTTAGACAGAGTCAGGACCTTATCTGTCTCTCGCTCTGAATAACAGATTATTTTGTTTCTGGTTAAAACAAATGTTGAAATAAAGTTGCAGGAGAAGAGATTTAGAAGTTATTGCAAAGTTATGGAAGAGATTTTCCTGGGGTGCCGTGGTGGTTTTACCGTGGAAACCTTTGAGATCCACCTAGACAGAAATGTCTCACGAGTGATTAGGTGAACAAGATCCTCTTGTGGGAAAAGGAGACAGAGCAGATGTCTTCTTCAGGATCAAGATCTTCTAATGTTCATGACAATCTCGCAAGGTTGCCATACACAGTACACCGGAAATTTATGTGATCATCCATCCTCACCATTTTAGTTGGTGGGTGTGTGCTCAGGCATATAAACTTGTCAACTGGTATCCTCCATTGTTGATGAATGAATAAATTAGATCCTTTATTTTTATATTTATGAGACTATAAAGGCTTCCCTCGCCTATCAAAACAGAAACTTACACATTTACTAATGGGTTGTAGGAAGCAAATGAAGCTTGAATTCAGTTCTTTTCATTTTGACAACTGTTATTGATATGAAGTGTAATGAAAACAGCCTGTCTGATGTTAGGCTTTTAGTTATTTGGTATGCTGTTTCCAGCCTTTAATTTACAAGGATGAAGTAATTGACCTTGTATCCTTACAGGGCTGATGAGAAATTACTGGCTGTAGTTATGTTTTATTTGACCTATAGTGCTGTGCCACTGAATAAATGGTCATGTGTCTTTAATAAGCATAGAGGATGGTCTGGTTAAATATTCTCTTAAAGATTTTTGATACTTGGTAGCTTATAATTGCACAAATACAGATTGAAAACACCTTGTGAATGATGAGCAGCAATAAATTCAAAGAAAATGAAGCAGAAGACACGGATTAATGGAACTACTGCTGAGTTCAGGTTCTCATGACAAATAGCAAACTATCTTGCTTTACTGTCCAACAACTGAGTCTCAGGGTGCTTATGAAACAGCATGCTTTTTGGTGTAATAATTAGAATTATTTTCATGTAACTGTTGCTTCCTTCAGTTGGATCTGAACTATAATAAAAGTTATAACACTTAATTCTTGTTATTCTTGTATACAGATGTGAATATCCTTTGAAGAGAGTCCAAGCATAACTACTAAACATAAGTAAGCCTTGTGGAGTTCCCAAGGGCATAGCCACAGCATCAGAGCAAGTTACTGGTGTTTTCTGCTGCAATTAGGGTCAGATTTCTGTCTTTTTAACAAAACTGAGTTGCATATTGGTTGTATTGCAGCTAAATTTTGGCGAGAAGATTCCATGAGCTCTCTGATTGACATAGTGAAGGATATGACCCAGAAAATTTGAGACATCACAAAACCCACTTCATGCTGACAGTAACTTGACACCTCCTCCTCCTCTATACACATTTTTCAGCTATGCCCCATGCTACTACTGTCATGCTCGTATCTTGTTTGGGTATGTCTCATTGGAAAATCAGTGTTTTGAATCATTAATTTAGAGAGTTATGTAAAAAGTAGATTTTCTTGGATAAGAAGTACCTTTCATTGTGCCCCCTTAGGGTGTTCTTTGATACTTGCTCCTAACTAGTCATCCTTGAACTTCCCACCTCTCCTCAACTTATTGGTATATACTGTATTTCCTTCTTTTTGTGCTTTTTCTACCATACCTATTTAAATATTAAAGTACCAAACATGAGAGTAAGAGATTGGTTCATCCCATACTATTTGGGTGCACTGCTGCAGTATTTGAGGGATGTACCACACTCGGTGTTTTCTCTCCCTTGCTCCCTGGGACAGTGACCTATGCCAGATTTTCTTCCCTTAAAAAGTTTACTTTCCTGTTTAAACAAACAAAGCCGTATTGGTCAATGTGTTGGTAGTTGTCTTCTGAAGCTTCATTTCCCATCTTCTTGCCATGCATCTATTCTTCCTCTTGCTTAAAGCCTGCTTGGTGTCTTAAATCCTTGCATAGTTTTGCAAACAGATTTATTGTTGATGGTATATTATTAGTACGGTGTCTAACACAGAGCCTCTGGGTGGCACCAGAACATGAATAATGATAATTATAATGAGTCGAGTCAGCCATTAAATCACTTCACCTTCAAATCTTGGCTGTGTGTGGAAGCCTTTTTTATTTCTAGAGCTGACTTCTTCCAAATCTAAAATTCATTACTCTCTGCATTTTTCATCTCCACAGACGTGCTGGTGCTCAGAGAAAATCGGTCTGCAAAAAGAAACCGAAAAGGCTTTAATTAAAAAGCAAATAGCATTATTTCAGCAGGGGAAAGAGATGGTGAGATCGCCCCCAGGCTTTTCTTACTATAAAAAGATCCTTCTATTTTTGTTCCACTTGCCTTATAAAATCCACCACCTACCTTATTTATTCATCCCCACTTGGAGTTTACAGATCCAGTTGTAAGAGAGGTGTTCAAAATTAGCAGCTGTGCTGTGGTGGCCTTAAGGGTGTACAACTTCCCTCTGTAAAAGCAGAATTGCAGGCTCTGCACATTACTTGTACAGCTTTGCCAGGGGGATGAAGCACTAATGGTGTCAGTACCTTTTATTTTCAATATTTAATTGCCCAGTATGTTAAGACAGATTACTTTTGGCAATAAGTAGAGCGGGTAAGACGTGGGATTTATTTTTCAGAACAGAGCAGGCTGATTGGAGAAGACAAAGTGAAATGCCGCGGTTGTCATTTCAGTTTTCACAATTTCATTTAGAACGGTACTGGATAGCAATTCCACTGTCGGTATTCTGGGGAGAATTAATATTAGTATACATAACTTTTAAGATATCATTCACTTCTTTGAGTAAATAATATACTTATCACATTTCCAAACTGTGTAGAGTTGGCTGAGTGGTGGGGGAATTGGTCTGCAAGCTTTTTTATGCGGTTTACTCTTCTGTACTAAAAATCAAAGCAGTGAAAGCCCTTTACAGTTTATTAGCTATTTGATGACCAATTTGAAATCAACTGTGGTCTTTCTTTGTACTTCAGAAGAGCATATCTTGTTCTGTTATATTTAGCTGTAATTGGCATCTTTATTGGCAGGCTTAAGAAAATGAAATGGTGAGGTGGGCCCTGGGAGCTGATTAAGCCCTTTTAATTACTGAATGTTTGTACTCCTGGGAGACACTCTATTGTAGCTGTGGTGAGGTGAAGGGGACCTTCATCCTGCTGCTCCATTTTTAATTATCTTTGCAAAAATGCAGCAACTTAACACTCTGCTGAGCTTTCCCTTCACCATCCCTCATATGAGCAAATCCCAAGAATTATATTCCTGAAATCATTTAAGTATCTTTTTGAATGTTCAACAGTGTATTTCTAAGTGCTTCTGCAAGTGTTGGATATTTACATGTGCTGGAGTATGTAATCCATCATATGGTGTGGTTTGATCTTCTCAGAGATGAAATCCTGGGTTTACTTCAGTTGGTAAGAATTTGATTCTGGGGCTAGTGATGACAAGGATTTCACCTTGAATATCACGCGTTAAGGTGGCTTAACCATCAGCTCATGTGGTCAGTGATGGTTCCTGGATCTAGTGAATCAGATATCTTCAGTATATTTTCTTAACTGACACTGAAATAATTAGTGTTACTCTGTTGAAAAGTACTATACAGAAAACATGTGAAACTTGCTTATTCTTATAGTGCTGGAATTGCTCTGAACTATACTGACAGTGTAGTTCAACTATACTATCACTGAACTATATATAATCCAACATTTTTCTCTGACATTGTGGTTTATGAAATTCAGAAGTCAGACATAAATGTTGACTAACATGACTACAGGCTGTAGCCTGATTCTTCTGAAAACTATAGTTGCTTTTCAAATAATGTTTGGGATTTTGAGGATTTCATTAATAGGCAGAATTTGGTTGCTGTGGAGAGCTTTGCTCTCTGCATGAATGTTTAAAACATCTCTGTGTACAGTCTCTCTGGAGAGAAGATTTGACTTCTGAAATGTGCCTCTTTACAGCTGCTTTGAAATGGAGAATTCAAACTTCAACGTTTTCCAAGTGGCATGGACATTACTTATGAACATTTCTTATTTGAACAGCATAAACTCCAATTAACCAATGAATCAATGAATCAGTCTTTTTATAGAATAACAGAATCACAGAATGGTTTGGGTTGGAAGGGACATTAAAGGGATCTCCAGCCCCGTGCCATGGGCAGGGACAACTTCGACTAGAGCAGGCTGCTCCAAGCCCTGTCCAACCTGGCTTTGAGCCCTGCCAAGGATGGGGCAGCCACAGCTTCTCTGGACACCCCGTACTAGCACCTCAGCACCCTCACAGGGAAGAATTTCTTCCTAATATATAATATATATAATACAATAAGAGCAGAGTAGAGGGACAGGATCACCTCCTTTGACCTGCTGGTCACACTCCTTTTGATGCAGCCCAGGATACGGTTGGCTTTCTGAGCTGCGAGCGCACACTGAAGCTGGCTCACGTTCATTTTCTCATCGACCAACATGCCTAGGTCCTTCTCTGCAGGGCTGCTCTGAATCTCATCTCTGCCCAACCTGTAGCTGTGGCTGGGATTGCTCTGACCCAGGTGTAGGACCTTGCACTTGTCATGGTAAAGTTCATGAGGTTGGCATCAGCCCATCTCACAAGCGTGTCAAGGTCCCTCTGGATGGCATTCCCTTCCCTCCAATGTGTCAACCAAACAACGCAGTTTGGTGTCATTGGCAAACTTGCTGAGGGTGCACTCAGGCTTGCTGAGGAGCGCTCAGAATCTTATATCAATGTCCCCTCTGTCAGGTTACCGTGTAGTCCTGTGCCTACATGCCTGTGTAAAAGTTTCCTCTCTAGCTTTCTTGTACCCACCTTTAGGCACTAAAAGCTGCTATAAGGTCTCCCTGGAGCCTTCTCTTTTCCAGGCTGAATAAGCCCATATCTCTCAGCCTGTCTTCATAGCAGAGGTGCTCCAGGCCTCACAGCATCTTCATGGCCTCCTCTGGACTTGCTCCATCAGGGCTTTTCTTCCTCCTCCTGACTGACTGACTTGGTCCTTATGCTAACTCAAATAAGTAGTTTGATAAAACTGCAGCTAGAGGTAATTTGACAGCCCATTTTTTCCTATTCTCTTTTTTTTTTAGCTCATTGCTTATGATAATCACATAAAAGAGTCCTTCTCCTTTTTTGTTAGGACATAGATGTTGCATATTAATCCTTCAGAGCAGTCTCTCCATTGCTGACTGTTTTGCATTTGGGGGAGTATAAAACCATCAAAATTTAGAACTACATTTAACCTTCTGCTATCAAATGAATGCATAAAACTTCAAGGCATGTGATTTAAAATCTTTCAGTAATGCAAAATCTTTTGAAGTCATTGATTTTATTGCAGACTTTTAGGTGCTTTTAAGTCTGAGGGATATTGTCTGATATACCTGAGTGCCTCTTCCTCTAGTCTGTATTAGCAGTTGCAGTGAAGTTTCCATCTTGGTTGATGTTTTTTTATTAAAGACAGACTGCTGACAAAATGAAGTATGTAATTGTATGATGAACAGTGTTGAAATGTGTCTCTTCATGTTGGAGTCTATACTCAGAATTGTATTAATGGGTAACATTTACTACAAAAGGGACTTTGTCCACATTATAAATTGCTTAACCTTATCTTACCGTATATAAATAAACTTATATTGGATGTGTTTAATGATAGTATGATTTTTATGATTAAAAATAATTTTTTCTATGTTGCTAGATAGAAATATTTCAAATTTCACTCTTTCAAACACTTGTTGGAATTCCTTCATAGTGAAGTTAGACTTTCAAAGATGATGGCGGGGATGATCAGGGGACTGGAGCACCTCCTATATGAAGATAGGATGAGAAAGTTGGGGCTGTTCAGCTTGGAGAAGAGAAGGCTGCATGGAGACCTCATAGCAGCTTCCAGTATCTGAAGGGGGCCT
>JASSUY010011265.1:0-30616 GCA_032466535.1 Forpus xanthops | reverse complement strand
CTTATCTCAACCTGTGGGAGTTGCATTCTTTCGATTCTCCTCCCCATCCCCCCAGGACTGGGGAAGAAAGAGAGGGAAGTGAGTGAGAGCATGACTGTGTGAGTTTGAGGGGCTTAAACCACGACCCCGCATCATATAAACCAGCCCCTTACTAGAGTGGCAAAATAAGGAAACTGTCACTAATAGCATCATTGTTGTCATTAGTTGTACTAATCTGCATTAATTTATGTCAAAATAGTATTATTAGGTTCAAACATCTACACAACTAAAAGCAATGCTTAAAACCCATACCTGAGACGACAAGAGATTGCAGTCAATGTGCAGTCCTTTCCCCGTCTTACACCTCTGAAGTAAGCCAGCCATAATTGCTCCACATGCATACAACCCAGTAGCAAGATCTGTCATGGCTACTCCTGCTCTAACTGGCTCACCATCCTAAAGAAAAGAATAAAACACCACAAAACAAAGTAAGACAAACAATAAACAATAAAAAAAAAAGGGGGTGTGGAGGAGGGAGGTGAGAAAACAGAAGCAAATTATTACTGAAATAGTACATTTAACACCAGACTCCTGTGAAAAAAAGTGCTACATGTTTAAGCATTCTAAACTGAAAGAAATGAGAGCATCCTTTAGTGAAATGAAGTACAAAAACTACTACTGAAACACAGATATTCTTACAGTATCTAAACGATACTTGCAACTTTGTGATGCTGCAGACGTTGTGAATGATTTATTATTGCTATTTTTTGCCCTAATAACATAATGCTTCTACCCACCAACACAAAAAGAAAGGAGATACTGTTAGAGACAAGAGAATACAGTGAAAACTGAACTTCAATATGCCTAGAGGCCAAAGGTCTAAAAGACTTCCACAGTATGCTGACCCAGTTCATGTGTGTTTGAAAGGAAGAACCATACTGCTTTGCCCTTCTCACTCTTTTTCTCCCTCCCCTTCTGCCCATCGTGTGAGCTTCCCCCCCCCACCAGGCAAACCTCAGGTTTGTATTTACCAGTACACAGACTCCAGGCTTCTAGTGGAAAAACAAAACCAACTTCACTTTGTTTACACATGTACACATTACATACACAAATGCATGCAAATTCTGGACTTCCTGACCAATAATCACTGGAAAGTTATTGGTTCAAACACATTTTTTCAGCAGGTCATCCCTTTTTCTTGCACCAAGGGACAAATCTTCATTCTATATCATGTATTTCAGAACCTGGTTAATTAAATGGCACAACATATGGCCCTTCTGCAATCAGTGGTAAAAGGAACTAATTTCAGTCAAATCAAGCTTCTACATCAGAAGTTAAAAGTGCTTCTTCTGAGATATTTTCCCATTTCCCACTCAGAAAAGTCTAAGGACAGATGCTTGGATTCTGACTTTAGTTATGTGTCTTATCATACATTAAGATTGCAAGAGAGTTATGTTCACACTTTGCAACCTGTAATTTCACAGCATTCCATAAAATTCCTACTCTACCTTGGTCCTTCGACCAAGATCCACGAGTAGCTGCCATTTGTCACCCTTTCATCATCCTCTAATGTCCACCTGTACCATAAACCAACCTGCGACGGGATGCACAACTCTAAGTACTGTGAAATGGATTCATTCAGGTTTTAATCTCAATCCTGCAGAATAAGCTGCTTTATATGAAAGATAAATCTACACAGACACAGAAAAACCTTCCTTTAGACAGTGTTTTTCACAGCATTGAAGTACTTTTGTGTAGCTAATGTTATCCTACTTCCCTGAGAAAAGGATCTATACAGTAGCTTTTATTTATAAGTAAGAAATACAACTACTACCCCTGCCAACCAAAAGTGGTATTAATGCTCTGACAGAAGGAACAAGACGCAGCCCTAGTCATGGAGAAAGTGCCTGCCGCAATCAAAGCTGCCATCCAGGCTCAAAGGCTGGGTTGAATCCTAACCAGGGGCAGCACCAGGACCTGCCCTTGGCTCATTTGAAAAGGTGAAGATTCACTTCAGTAGAACAGACCCTTTTGTCTCATCTCTGTGTTGTGTTATTGCCCAATCTTACCACCAGTTTACACTTTTATCCCTAATTTTTGCTATTTGTCAAATTCCTTACAATTAACACATTCTGGCCCAGAGATAGCCACAACTTCCACATCTTGGAAACTTCCTTTCCCAAGTATTTCTGTTTAGTTTTGTTTGGTTTTTTTTTGTTTTTTTTTTTACTCATTGACATAATTTTCCTTCCCAAAATTACATCAGTAATATAAAAATTATCCATTAAAAATGAAAATTGTTCTGAAATGACATCCTTAATAAAACCATTCTAACTTCAGTAGTCCTTACAAATGGGAAATAGCTGTTGAAGCTAATATGAACCAGCAATGGCTATGTTTTTTCAACAGCAATGAGCTATATGCCACGTGTGCTCTTTTGCTGCAGTTGGTTTGGTTTTAAGCTGAAGAATGGCCTCTCTGGTATTGTAGATACCATTCACGTCTTGCTGTCTCATGTTCAGTAAAACAAAGATGTTTCCTTAGTAAGCAAGAATGAACCACTATAGAGACACTCTATCAAAAACTGCATGTAATAATCCACTTGGAAATGGAAGGGGATTTGTATCCAAATTGGGTTTTATTTAATTAATTACAAGCTATTGCCTCAATGAGTCATAGAAATTTTCAAAGGGATGTTCATCTGGCACTGATGTATCTGAATATATTAAGTAAAAGTTTTCAGTTCATCAAATACAAAATTGGAATGCAGTTCTTAACCAGGAAATATCTATAAATTATGTCATCCAAGACAATAAAAGTGTCATCAGTGTAAACTTCGTCTTTTTAGCATATTTTAATTTAAGTGAAGAAACACTAAATGTGGCCTGAAACAACCACTTTCAGTCAAAATGGGTTTGTGGTACAGACTTACACAAAACAGAACAAATGCAAATGTTCATAAACGCTTCAGAACTTCAAGTTACACAGGTGCCCCACACTTCTAACACAGAATGAAGTACATGGGTAAGAGCTTGAGTTCTATGCAGGTTTCTATACAGGAAAACATGGTTTAAAGATAGCATTCTACTTTGCAGTGAATTTCTTCGCTTTTGTAAAATCAGAAAAAAAACACAGTAGCACAAATGCAGTTGTTTGTGCCTATTTTGCAATATTGCAGAAGTTGTAGCTTGATTTTAAGGTTCAGAACTTTGGTTGGAAGCATTTCAAAGTAATCAGCATTGTCATTTGAGTAGCTACTATTTCCTAGCAAAAAAAAAGATAAAAAAAGTAAGCTATTCAGAATTTCTTTATAAAGGAATCTTCTCTCAGATCTTAAAATAGATGTATAAAGCACGTGACCTTGTTTCTCTTTAAAGAGATTAACACTGTGTGCCAAATGTGATGTTATTGTGTATCTTTCATGCATTCCACATTTGTATTGCTACTATCCCCTTAATAAGAAGATAATTTGGATAAAATATACAGATTTTAGTCAGAAACTTCTACCTTCTTCTACTGTGAGCTTTTTACCGCTTCAAAAATTAGTGTTGCATGAAACAAATTACTGAAGACAATGAATGTTATATATATGATAGACTTAATGAAGGTTTAACTTTTGCTTAAAATCCTGTGTTGGTAATATATTAATTTCATGGTTAAATATTAAGACATCACTGACTGGAAGAGTGGCCTCAGTACCCGATAATGTTATGTGACCTGAAACAGTAAACTACTTCCCAAGACATTAAATCAGTAGCTAAATGGTTGGAACAAACTGAAATTTACAACATCAAAATTCTCTAAGCTAAGATGGAAAATATATTCCTATTAGTTCTACCCAGTTTTAAAGTGTCAAATACAGGACATAATTTTGTTATTAATATTTAATTTAATAATTTAAAATAAAACTTAATAATAGGAGAATTAAAATGCTTTGTGAGGAGCTGTAAGTATGTATTAACATGCCTAAAAACTAAGCATCTCATTGGTGTATTTAGGTGTTTTGTTGTTGCTGGTAGAATTCATTCTAAGTTTCTTTACTGCATCAGCTGATACCTCTAAGACCATCCTGCAAGCACATTCATTGTCTTCTTTAACGAAGGGAAGATTCCACGGAGCACTGTTACACTGAAGTTATGCTGGTTAACTATAGCTATCACAAAACAATACAAAAGCAGCATCATTTGTTGTAACTTCCTCCAGTTCATAAGACTGGTATTTTCAATTTTATCTTAGGGGGAAAAAAATTAAAATTTACTAACATATCACAGAATCCCAGACTGGTTTGAGTTTGAAGAAACCTTAAAACTCACCCAGTTCCAATCCTCTGCCATGGGCAGGGTCACCTTCCACTAGACCAGGCTGCTCCAAAGCCCTGTCCAACCTGGCCTTGGACACTACCAGAGATAGGGCACCCACAGCTCCTCTGGACAACCTGTGCCAGTGTCACATTACCTTCCCACTAAAGAATTCCTTCCTACTATCTAATCTAAACCTCTCCTCTGTCAGTTTAAAGCCATTCCTCCCTCTCTTACTCCTACACGCCCTTGTAGAAAGTCCCTCACCAGATTTCTGGTAGATATCCTTAAGATACTGGAAAGCTGCTATAATACCTCCCTGGAGACTTCTCCAAGCTGAACAAAACCAACTCTCTCAGCCAGCCTTATATGCTTCAAACAATGATACTTCTAGTATATAAATTCTGTGTTACCTAGTCAACAAATAATTCAAGGTTTAGTAAAGAAAAACATCGTGAAAAAGGGAGTGAGACTTTTTTTTCTTTTTTAGTCACTTTTCCACATGCTAAAATAAGTTATCTGCTTTTCTCAGAGCTACTTTCATGGAATTTTAGACACAACCCAGTCACATGAATGTAAGTGCAGAACATGGAAGATTTTGCTATTAATAATTATTTTAAAATAACTTTCAAACAAGCACATAAGATTATTTTTAAAGTCAAAGTATATTTTCACTACGGTATCAGAAGGCACATTTGCTTCTTCAGAGTCATGGAACTTTAAATCACTTGGCCTTCGAAACAAAACTGTCTCTCTGTACATCAGAAAACGATTTGGAGAAACTGATGAAACCCTGTAGGACCAACTTCAAATAAAGAGGAAAAAAAAAAGAAGAAGCAAGTCTTAGCATATTTATTTTCATCATACAAAAGAATGACTAAGTTTGAATGAATTATTAAAAGCCCCCAGTGAATACACAGAACTGCTACTAACAATGATTAAATGATTCCTATGATTACATTGCCTCAAGTCCTGGTGAGGTGATGCAAACATCTGGATTTCCACTGTAGATGTTAACACACTCTTTTAATAAAATTCATCTTCATAATGGCCACTGAGGACTATTACTCTCATAATACAACTTAAATGCAGTTATTCAGCGCAACACTTGTATTTTCTGTCATTGCAATACCACTGCAAAGCTTTTCAAGAGTCCTGTTTCAATTTTTTTTCAACATACTTTCCATTATTCAACTGGTACTAACAACATTTACCTCCTCCTTCTCACAGTTTACACTTCCACTTGATTTTGTTTGGCATATTTTGAGGTGTGCCTGAAGTTTCTGGCATTGTATTGGAAGTTCTAGCCTTCACTCTACAGACACCAAGGTTAGAAAGTATTACTAACGTTACAATTACTATGATCAGCCATTGCTCTATACGTTTGAAGAGGAATACCTGTAAAGCCTGCATTCAGCTTAACATCTTTTCATGTTCTAAGATGTGACATCCTATGAGCATGTATCATTACCATGGCAGCAACAGGCAGACAGTCTTAGGGCCTTAGGATACGAGGCAGAAGATGTTTCAGCTTACTAAGTCAAACAATGCTTGACTTTGCTTTGTTATTTTGGCGAGGTTTCTTAATAGAAAGGATGACTCTGGTAACAATAACTGCCACAAGCACAGAGTTGTCATGTTTGCCATGGTTCTCAGCAGAAAACAAATCTACTGGCAGAATACTGATCCTGCAGTAATGTCCAGAGCATGTGTGGTTAGCTTTCAACAACATAGTTAAGCATGAATATCTAAGTACAGAAACTTGATGAACTCTATCTAGGGCAGGCAAGCATCATACTCTAAAGATCTGCACTACTGTTTCCAGAGTATCAAGCGCATCACCACCAAAGACCAGATAATGTTTATGATGCATGAAACAGACTTGTAACACTACCTCACTTGAGACAGACATTTGGAGACCACATTCCCTGCATCTGTAGGCGATTCATGACAGCTTAAGTAAATGCCTATTTGACCAGCATTTTTCTGAGGTGAAGACATGCATTTTATGTATGCCTAGAATCCAGATACTAAAACAAATCTATAATGCTTCCTACACTACTGCAACTACCTAAGATCTTGGATATCAGTGGGAAGAACAGCAAATAAAGCTTTTCCAGAACAACTAATGGCATCTCTCCACTTCCTTTCAGACAGGACAGGTGAAAAGACAGTTTGTCAGAGTTACCTGGGTGGCTTCACAGTTCCCTCTTTAAAGAGGAAATATCAGTATCAAAGCATGGATGAGACTTCCCATGCATACACATGGTTCCACCATCCAGGTGTCAACAATGTGTCTATTACAGCCCTTGAAGTGATTACAAGTGGCCACTAACAGACTAACATAAATTGACAATTTATTCTCTGAATATTTATGATACAATTTTTCTTGCCTTTTCTGTTTCTCAGGCATTGGCTTTGCAAGCCTGGAGTGAGAAAGCTGGACATAAGCACTATAATTTTTCCTAGATTCCCAGAGATAAGACCTCTTGTTGGACTTTGAAGAGCATAACACGTGTTAGCCTAAGCTAACTTGCTCCAAGCAGCATCAAGTTTTAGGATATGGCACAAAGATTTTATTAAATGTGTAAGTTGATCACCATACCTCATGCCCTGTGATATGCATGAGACCAGAAACAGCAGCTGCAATGGAGTCATATCCACCTCTGTGAGCCATTGGACCAGTCTGACCATAACCTAAACCAGGAAGACAATAATTAGGAATTTAATCAGACAAGTACAACATAAACACATATTACTATTTTAGTACCAAAAAAAACCTAACTAGCATTCTCCATCAACTTTTGTTCAGTTATCAGATTGTACAATCAATGACTGATACTGGATTCTATTTATTCCTGCACATTTTTAAGAGTAAACAGTTGGATTTATGCTATGAGGGTTGATGTGTTTGATCTTTATTCTAGATAGATTCCTGGCCCGGCTATGTTTCATTCACTTTAGACACAATTCCTTCTGTAATTTGTTGGGATCAGCCAAAGTGGGATTCAGACGTCATTTCAGAGACTCTATGCTATCTTTACTGGCCTTCACCTGCTGTTCAACAGAGCCATGTTGCCTGCGTTATATCTCCACACTGCCATAAAGATAACTTGAATTCCACAAGTGCTACTAAAATCATGACACTATGGTTGACACATATATTTTCCCCCTCCTTACTTTTCTTATTTTATTCCACATCTAAACAGAGCTAACTTCAAAATAAAATACTGTTTACAACAGAGGGCAAGGCTGGCCCTTTAGCAAATACACACAATCTGTTTGCCATGAGTTAGAAGCACTGAAATGCACAATAGAGAAAACTAAACGCAGTTTTATTCAGCTAGAGAATTAACACAGATTAACAGCTGTACGCAGAAGGATGTTCTCTTCCTTGTTTCTACATCGACTCATCATGTTTTTCTAAATAATCATCACAAAACCTACCAATTGAAGAGGTCTTACAGGATCAGCTGAAGAGGTTACAGTACCACGTATCAATCCTATTCCCCTGCCAGGGATTACTGCTCATCAATTACAGTACAACCTCATAATTTAAGGTTGAAATTGGATGCAGTTAATGTACCAGGCCTGTACAATGTAATGACCCTAAGTGATCAAAGAGCCAAGTCTGGTTTTCTTCTGTGGAACCAGTGACTGACACAGAGAAGCCAACATGGAAGGAGCAACATGTTTCATTGCTACTATTAAAACCAAGAGAAACCATCAGAACCCTTAAGAATCAGATTTAAGGGTCTCTCCTCAAAGAGGTAGCAAGTTTAAAAGCTATTCTTAGATTATGCTTTCTTTTCCCTTGTCAGTTATCTCTAGCAGAAATCCCCTAATTACAGAAGCAAACAGGAGATATTTGTCACAGACAAGATGCCTAGTTTGGCTGGCACCTTTAAGGTAATGTTTCAGTATTACTCTTAGCTGTGAGGATAGTATCAAAACAAATACACATCAACATCCACTGCAAGATAAAACTTCCTGGAGCTCCTAAATTCCTTCTAATTATTCACCCACAATAATCTACTCTATACACAGAAAGTCTGTTTGGTAGACGTGACAGTCTAAACACTGCATTTGTTGATTACAGCTCGCCATTAGAAAACATTACTCACTGGAGTAATCTTCCTCAGTTCCTCCAGTTGGACCAATGCTGTTTGTATAAAATCCATAAATGTCTTGTAATGAAGAGTGCAAAAGAACAACAGTTGCTTCAAACTGAAGTTAAAGCTCTTTGTTACTCCAATATTTAGTAAATAACATGAGGCAAAATGCTAACCACTAGCCATACTGGTTTATCCATTCGATCACAAACTATTTTAATTACATGATGTTTTTACAAATGCATTAGATCCACATTGTGCAAAGCTGCGAGGGAACTCAACTTCCACGCTCTATGTCACAGGAAACATCAGAATGCTACAGCCAACACACTGACTTACTCAATGTAGCCTCAAAACAAGCATTACAGAAGAAAGAATTAAACCCTAGCAAATAAAATCTGGTGGATCCACCCAAAAATGCTCTGCAGGGCTCTGACTAGGCATAAAACATTATCTCATTGGAATGAATTGTAGCACTAAAACCATTTAAATGTGTGGGGCCACTTCAAAACCAGAACCTTGCTCAATTAAAAAAAAAAAAAAATTAAAACAACTTTAATTGATTAGTGAAAAGCACATTGAAGTAAGTGAGAAATTATGTACTGGCCTCAAGGATTAACAAAGACAAGACATCTCAACACTTCTGCTCACACAAATGTTTTCATAAACACAAAACATGTGAAAATTAAGCGTTCTGTACATAGAACAACTATAAAATGCTTTACAATACCCTCCTGTTAAGGACAAACACTGATCCCTCAGTGTTTCTCAGGCAAGAAGTCATGCATTTGTATGTTAGCAATACAGGGGTTTAAATCCTTTTCACACAATATAACAGCTTGGTTTCAAAATAAAAGTAATTATTTGGTGGCTTGCTATTTAAAAATCAGATGTTCTAAGGAGTGTTCAATTAGTTTTCACAGGTCACGATAGATAAAAAAGAAAATACACACACAATACTCCTTCTGTTCTACATTCTGAATTGGTCAAGATAGTACGGGAACAAAATCTGATGTCAAGGCAAATGGTTTGCTCTAAGAACTATGGACATACAAAATGCTTGGAAGAAGAGGGAGCCATCTAACTGTAAGAGGTAAGTGATAAATAGCTATTGCTAAAAATGAAAGATCTCATTATCCAGGCAAAAACTAAAGGCTGAACATTATTTTAATAAGCTACACAGGTCAGTGGAGCAAGCCAGTGCAGATGCTTATGAATAGAAACCCAAAATGTTAAATGTTAAAACTACATTCAAAAATTTTCTGACTGATGCACGGATCTCACCCACACACACATATATGCATATACACACATAAATATGTAAAATTTATTACAGATATAAAATTGCTAAAGTTTATATTTTGCCCAATACCCCATGTTCTCACACTTGAATTCAGCATACAGAAGCACAGATTTGCAATTGCACATGCTTAGCCCAGAATATAAGTTCCTTTTTTAGTACAACTTATTTAATGGCTTATCAAGTTTATACAATGGAAAATACCTAAGGCTAAAAAGAAAACCCGTGATTAATACAGAAAGAAGAGATTTTAGAGTGATGGTCTCTGAGGGGGTACACTCTTGCTCTGAACTACCCTCTAGTGGAGTTCACCTCCAAAGGCTACAGTCAGTACTTAAGACAACTCTACCAGTAGACAATTTATTGTAGTCCCTTAAGACCAGTTAAAGTATTTTTATTCTAGGAAATATATTTCAGAACAGAGACAAGACTTTAAAACTTAATAAAACTGAGAGTTTTTTGAATTATTAAAATCATTCAATTAGAATAATCATAAATCATTCAACAAGAAATCTGGAGAGGGACTTTTACAAGTGCCTGTAGGGACAAGACAAGGGGGAATGGTTTTATCTGACAGAGGGACCATTAAGATCAGACATTTGTTAAAAATTCTTCTCTATGAGGGTGCTGAGGCGCTGGCACAGGGTGCCCAGAGAAGCTGTGGCTGCCCCATCCCTGGTAGTGTTCAAGGCTGGACAGGGTTTGGCACAACCTGATCTACTGGACCAGTGAGTACCGGGGGGCTGAAACTGGATGAGCTTTAAGGGCCCTTTCAACCCAAACCATTCTGTAATTCTGATTTCAGCTGGAGAGAGAGCAACATAGATGCCTAATCTCATATAAAGTTTCAGATTTGTGTGAGAGAGAACCTGGAAAGAACAAAATCAAGTTTTACCTTCCTAAGTCCCTATTCAACTCCCAGAAACCCTATTCTGCATCTTGCACTAAGAAGTCAGCATGCGTTCAGATACCTGCCACAATCAAGATCTCAAAATTGTTGCAGTGTGAGCTGGTTTGCTCTGCTGCAACATGCAAATCAGTTTCTCAGTCAAACTGAGCTAGAAGACCAAATAACCCTCAGTCAGATCTCCAAGTGCCTCCTAATAATTGTCATGGCAAAAGCATTATTTAATCTGCATAGCAAGCATTTGAAACCATCAGGAACAAAACCTCAAGCTGTCCACTGAAGGCCTGATTGCTTACTCAGCACAGTTACATCTAACTCAGGACTGAAATACCCTGACCCTGCAGTCAAGACTATCTTCTACATATGAAAGTGTACCTTTGTTGTCTTTACCTTTTTGTGAGCAAGAAAAATGAACTGGGTATGAAAGAACAAGCTATACATACTACTTTGCATTGGCTTCAAGGAAACACAAGCCTTTAGGGTAAGCATTTACAAAATGAATGCCACAGTTTTTCACCAGTAATCCTGTATTGTCATCTCGGACAAGAACAGGGAAAGGACTGGACTGGCTGTATAAAGCATCCTCTATTTTTCAGAACATTCCAAGTGGTTAAAGATAAATTTGCAGCTGGAAATTTTGAAAGATTATTCTTAACTAAGATCTCCACAATCTCTTTGATAGTATCTAATTTTCTTTTTTCTTCATATTTGGGGGAATACACCAACTGAAGTTTCATAAAAGAAGGCAGCTAATATGGAATAATGCAGCTCACAGCTATTCTAAAAAAAAGCCTCCAGTTGATTGATGGCCAAGTCTTTGATACAGAGCAGTAAGGTTCAAGGTGCCTAAAAAATATTTATCTAGCAGAACTGAAAGATAATCACATCAAAACAAACAGTAATTTATCACAGAATCACATAATACCAGGTTGCAAGGGACCTCAAGGATCATCTGGTCCAGCCTTTCTTGGCAAAGCATGACCATGGCTCAGCACCCTGCCCAGTCAAATCTTAAGCTGTTCAGTTTTGGGGAATCCACTACTTCCTCAGGGAAATTTATTCCAAAGGCTGATTGTTCTCACTGTGAAAAATTTTCCTTGTGTCCAGTCTGAATCTTCCCAGGAGTAATTTATGCCCATTACCCCTCATCTTTTCCATGGGACTCCTTTTAAAAAGGGAGTCTCTATCTTCTTTGTAGCCACTCTTTAAATATTGGAACACAGTGATGAGGTCTCTCCTGAGCCTTCTTTTCTCTTGGCTGTACAAACCCAGCTCTCTCAGCCTTTCCTCATACAGCTTCTCACTCTTCGCATCATCTTTGTGGCCCTTCTCTGGACTCTCTCCAGCCTGCTCGCATGTTTTCTGCCCAGCAGGGACCAAACCTAACACAGTATTCCAGGTGTGGCCTGACAAGCACTGAGTAGAATAAGGGAAAAAAATCAGAATTGCACCAAGATGCTCATTGCTAGCCGGCATCATTACAGAATTAACTTCATGCCAGACACTAATTGCATTGTTTGAAGTTTCTTTTGGTAAAATGAACTGGAAGAAATTAATTTTCTCTAAGTATTGGCAATACATATCCATTCCAATTAAAACTAAGAGTGAGAATGCTGCTATTAGAGAAGTGGCTGCCCCATCCCTGGCAGTGTTCAAGGCCAGGTTTGGTGAGGCTTAGAGCAATTTGGTCTAAGTGGAAGGTGTCCTTGCCCATGGCAGGGTTTTGGAACCAGATGAGCTTTAAGGTCCCTTCCATCCCAAACTATTTTGTGATTCTATTATCCAATTAAATTACACCATTATTAACACATCACAATTTCTGACAAAGGGAAGGAATAAAAGTATTTATTTCCCCCAAATTTTTCAACTTGGATCAAAGAGACATAATAAAATAAAGACACTCCTCAATGGGAAATAAATCTCCGCTACTTCTCTAGGGTTGGTATGACATTCCTGCTCTGATGAAAGCGGCCGCTTAGTCCGAAAAGCAGAAGTCACCTCTGACATAGTGAAGCTAATAATTTCTGTGTTTAGTGTATAAGTGTCATGTGATGGCACTCGAGCTTTGGAATGTACCACAGGAAAAATATCCGCAGGCATCATATGGGATAAAAGTTTGGGGAAAAAAATAACATGTCATAACAAACTACTGCTAGTTTATCCACTTTAAAACGGTCAATATATTCATCACATAAGAGAGACATACTTTGCTTTGGAATCTATCCTAAGTGATTCTGTTCTGAGAGACTGAAATAAATATTATGAAGTGAGAAAGGTCAGGCTGGAGATTAGGAAAAATGTAATAACAGTAAAAGCTGTTAGGCTGCACAAAAGTGTTATTAGTGAAGCTGCCAAATGCCAGATGCTCAAAAATGTCAAACTAAATTTAAAAAATCTAGCAAAAACCGTTTCCAAACAGAACTGTTAGAAAAACAGACTAACGTGTCTTTCCAGGTTTAGCTTTATAACACTGTGTCAGCTACAATATAGCTCTATTCCATGTTTGCCAGATGACAGTGGGATTTTTAGCTACATTCACAGCAGACATTCTTCATAAATTTTAAGAAAGCAAGCAAACCAAATAAACAACTCTGTCCCAGACAAAGTTCCATGTGTCTTTAGATCTAACGTTACTCCAAGCCATGTACTGAACACGCATTTGGACACCCTGCTTCCTTGCTTAGGAGTTACTGATGATACGATGACAGGATTCCTAACATGTATAAAAACAATTCTTTTTAACTAGGAGCTGCCTGAAAGCATCTGGGATAAAAAGGCCAATGTGTTGCAATATTGTCACTCAAAGGACAATCACCCTTAAACCAGTATTTTTGTGTGGGTCACCTTAGATTCATCTGGGACTTTTACAAAGGTAAACAAAAATGCTGCTTCATTTCTCAGCTTCTTCTACATTTAACTGGTATTTCACGAAACTTAATGCTTTCCTCAGGAAAGTAGATCACAAACACGGTTTTTACCTTCCACAAAACAACAGAGAAAGTAGTAAATCTTCAAGAAATTACTTAAAATACAGGGACTGGAAGGGAGAGGAAAGAATTCATGCCACACCTGAAACTGCTACTCTTGTTTCTTCAGTACAACTCACTTTCAAGCTAATGATGGCTCTGTAATTAACTACTAGAGCGAAGTCCGACCATGATTTTCTGTGTCATAAAAAGAGAGGTCAGCATTTCTCATTATGACCTTTGCCCAAAACATCTGTATCACATTCTGGAGAAAACCAAAAACCATCATTTCTGGACTTCTTCATGATTTGGTAGCATGATGAAACTTTTTAAGACCAAATATAAAACACATTGTACTAAGAAGAGAGGAAAAAACCAACAGGGAGACATGCTGTCAACACAGGCCAGTTCCCTGTAGCTCCATTGCCACATGACAAATGACATTATAAACTCAGCCTATGTAGGATATTCTGAGGAAAACACAGAAAGGTATGTTCAACATAGGTATTTCTACAAATAGGAACTAAACATTGTCACAGATCCAATCCAGATAGATGGCTATCCCTGCTGAATAACAAATGAGAAACACCTCTTGACTTGTTCTGATGCCAAGAGAAAACATTCAATTAAAGACAGCTTACATCTTTATTTAATAAAGATTAATGAAACAAGCAGAACAACACAAGCAGTTCTCTGTGATAACAAAAGCCAAAATCTAACAGAGGCATTATGTGAAACTTTGCAATGTCAGAGCTGCCAAATACGTTAGCAAAATGAGTAATGACTTTCGGAAAATGCTTGCCATGTGTTGGTCAGAAGGAAAGGAAGTACAACTTCCTGGGTAAGCATGCTTACAGGAGATCACAACCGATATGAAAAACGTGAAGTCAGTATAAACTGTCAAAAGAGACGAAAGGAGTAAAGAACACAACCTTAGTCAGCAGGCATAAAATCTGGCTAATGATCTGATTAATACATTTCAATTCTCAACCTGTGATTATGACTACGTACAATATATCAACTACTTCATTGATTTTACACATGGTGATTTAGATGTTATAACTCTGTACTTTAAACTAAATCAGGTGTTAGAAATCAGAAGGCAAGGATAAAATTATTGAATCAAACAGAAAACTTTCTGCTAGGAGCTGGATACTGAAAGATTAGAAGGGCACAATAAGCTGCCTCTGCCAGTTGTGCAGTTCCATTCAATCTTCATGTGATCTGTGCACCCAACCTCACAACTCCCCTGAAAACATGGTCTTCCCAGACACAGCTGCAGACCACCTCAAACGACACAAGTCTGGCTTTCAACAGGCTTTGAATCAGGTCTGCAAACTTCTGGGCCATACTTGCTAGCCTTTCAACATGCAAATTTTAAGATACAAGAAAGCAGTTCTTCTCTGTAACCTAAATGGAAATTTCTTAACTGATGCTCCTGTCACTCTCTTTTGCCAAGACAGCTAAGGTGTAACTTGTCACTCTGAATTTCAAGGCAGAAGGGGTTTCCCAATCTAAGAGAAGGCACTCTTCTACGAGATCTCAGGAGCCAAAAATGACATGGTGACCATTTTCTGAAAAGAGAACTTCAGTTGAAAACTTAAGCTTTTATATGACAGATTAAGAATGCAAACTTTTTCCGCCACCTTGTAAGGATCTGAGATACGCACAGATTCCCCACTACTGATTTGGGTTTATACAAATATTCCTAACTACACACTCTTAAAGGTAATAAATTACTCCTTGTACCTGCTTGGTACAGATACAGCTGAACTTAGAATCACAGAACGGTTTTGTTTGAAGAGATCTTAAAGCTCACCCAGTTCCAAACCCCTGCCATAGGCAGGGACACCTTGCACTAGAGCAGGAAACTCCAAGTTGCGTCCAAACTTGAACTTGAACACTGCCAGGGATGGGGCAGCCACAGCTTCTCTGGGCACCCTCTGCCAGCGCCTCAGCACCCTCATAGGGAAGAGTTTCTTCCAAATGTCTAATCTGTCTCCCCTCTGCCAGGTTAAATACACTCCCTCTTGTCCTGTTACTATAGGCCCTTGTCAAAAGTCTCTCCAGATTTCCTGTAGACTCCCTTCAGGTACCGGAGGTTACTCTGTGGTCTCCCCTGAGCCTTCTCTTCTCCAGGCTGAAGGACCACAGCCTCTCCCAGCCTGTCTCTATAGCAGAAATGCTCCAGCCCTTGTAGCATCTTTGTGGCCCTCTAGACTAATTTTAAAACAGTGAAGTCAATTGCTCCTAGCAATGTTGCAGTGGCACCCCCCAAATTCCATCCAGGTTGCAAAACTTGCACAGAAACTAGCTAAATTCCAGGGGTGAGCTGCCTGTTCTAACCTCTGTGTGTCCTCACCACTCTGCTAGAACTCCTCCATGCAAACCCACCTCTGCCATGCTATTAACACTAAGGTAAAGGAGCAAATGTTACTGAGAAACACCTGGGTAATGCTGGGAATCAGCCAGGAGTCCACACAAAGATACCAGACCGCAGTTCAATAGATGTTAACAATTCTGCTATCTCTGAAGTGAAAAAACGTGTAAAGCTAAGTACCACCTGCAAGGTACATTTTCTATGAATATTCATAATGCTATGGCCAAGGAGCAGTGGCAGGACAGCCTCAGAGGAGTCTCAGCCCTGAGGCCACAGATACGTACAGAATGATTATCGAAGGGCAGAAATTTCAAGTAAATACTTAACTACATAATTATTTCTCATATGAATCAGAGAACCTTAATTCTAAAATGGGTATTACCTGGAGAGACCTTCATTTGTTGTGATTGTACATATTTTGTAGACATACAAATCTGTGCAGCAATGCCCAGTGAAGACTCCACTAGACCGAGGGGTTGCATGTCCATGTGCACACACACAAGCATGTACCATAACCCTGAACTCTCTCTCTAAGATCAAATACATAATCCCTCAAGAGGCTAAAGCTGGAAAGGTACCAAACTCAAAATCAGTATGGATTTTGTTTCTAATTTTTCCTAACATTTACGGAAAAATTTCTAAGCCTAATCTATAAAGTTTAATTCCCAAAGGATAACTTATATGGAATGGAATACAATACATTCTTAAAATTCCAGGATATCCCTTCAACCCAATAACTTTACTGACATTTTTTGAGCCTAATATTTCCTTTTGGTTTACACACGCAAAATATGTCAATAGTTCAATGAATGAGCACATCCACTTACCTCCTATTTCTGAAATCATGAACTGCAACGTGGATTTCATTTGCAGTCCTGATACACATTCACTTTCTATGCAACCTAACGAAGGTTTAAATCCAAGCTTGAAGTTTGAATGAATTGCTCCTGCAGATCACATGGAAGTGGAAAGTTGCAATAACTTACCAATACATTAGAAACTAAGTGAACATCAAGAGTTGAAAGAGC
Organism: Forpus xanthops; assembly: GCA_032466535.1. Lineage (NCBI taxonomy): Eukaryota > Metazoa > Chordata > Aves > Psittaciformes > Psittacidae > Forpus > Forpus xanthops. The sequence goes on along the minus strand of JASSUY010011265.1, from coordinate 13,646 downwards.
CTTTTCTCAGACATACATATGAAAGTCATCTTAATATTCCTATCATTAACAGATTTCCTAATTATAATGCACACTCTAAGGTATTTGTTGCTGATCATTTACAGGAATTTAATATGTGAAGTGGTAAAAAGTAAATGCATCTGGTTACTTGAAGCAGCTGAATCTAATAACCAATTCAATGTATTGCCTAACTTGAATATTTTTCTAAACAGACTTTGCCAATTGGCTCCTTGGGAGAGGTCATATGTGAAAAGAATTCTGGCCTTCACAAAAAATCTGTAGTGGATACAAGTGATATTTCACATCCTTGACTTTTTTCCCCCCTCTATTCTAAGATTTTCCTAATACAGTTACTTCTAATTATATTCTCTGACTCAGATCTTATTGATAAGAACCACCTTCTAAATCAATACAATACAAAATATAGCAAGATACAATACAAAAGATAGCAAGTTTTTCAGTCTTAACAAGTGAACAAACTTTTGATTGGACAGAGTACTCAGCTTGAGATATCACTTTGTAAAAACTTTCAGAAATGCAATAAAATTAATACAATTAAAACGATTTACAGCAGAAGAGATGGTATCGATGGTATCTTTACTCCCATGCCATGTATTTTACTATATTTAGGCTTTTCTTTTGAAAAGAAGTTAGGATTCATTACTAAATTCACCTCCAAACATCTTAGGATCATGACTTGAATTTGGTAGAAATTAAATAAACTGACAAACAATCACATACTACATACCTTGAGCAAGTACATGATATAATACACCTTATCATACAAAGAATACAGTTTTATACGAGTAAGCACCTTATAGCTACAGTTCCATAAAGTTAGTTTGAAAGATGTACTCTTTTACAAGACATTACAAACTTACACCTCCCATTCTCCTCTTGGAAAGGGGTCAAGGTTCACTGCAAGACAGCACTAGGTACCCCATGCTCACTTTGCAACATCCATTGGGACTTGACTCCTGGACAAGAAAGTCATGCCATGTATTAGAAAGCTTTTCTTAATGCTTAACTGGATTTTTTTTTTGCCAAAATTTGAACGGTTATTTCTTGTCCCATGTATCACAAACAGATTGTTCTCTTTGCAATAACTTTACTTATGGGAGGGCTGTTACCCACAAACCTATTCTCATTACACTCTTACTTTGCAGTAACATCTATAGCTTCCAATGATGCTTTCTCTACAAGACAACTTGCAGATCAGTGGGTTTCAGCCAACTCTGTCAAACATTGGGATGCGGAATGCTTTTAATGTTCAAGTACATGGAAAAGTGCCAAACGCTGCCGCCATTTTCATTTCAACAATGACAAAATACAGGCTATTTTTCAATAGTTTGCATCTCCTACACCCAAAACTGTTTTCTTTTTCTTTGTTAGCTACTGACAAAGTGTTTTATTTTATCACAGTATTTTCAAAACAGAAGTAATGAAGACCATATGCTTACTGAGAAACATTCTCAGGTCAACACCAGCTACTTACAATCTTATTACAAATCCAACAACACCCACAGAAAATATCATGAATGGGCACAACAAAGACACTGGATCTTTGCACCATTTTAACAAGTCATATTCATTTCTTTGATGAAATCTCAAAACTTCATCATTTTAAACAGCAAAACAAAACTAACGAAAACAAATCCTGCAGTCTTCATATAAAATAAGTCCATTGAGGCAATGAAAATCAGATTAATAAAACATAGAGAAGAAGGCTCAAAGAAGGGAGATTCCCTGAAATAAAATTTCTTTTTGAAGCCAGCAAAGAAATCTTTCATAATAACAAAGACAATGTTTGGTGATCTTTTCTTGGGACTCCTCTTTAGGATGTTAGAACTCAAACACAATAAATACTGCTTTACAAAAGCCTACTGCAAGGCTTCTGAAGCTGCCTAAAATCTTCCAGCTTTATTTCTGTTAACTTAGCTAGGCATCAGTCCAAGTATAATAGCTACTGAAAAACAAACTAAACCATCAGTGAGTGTCTCCACAATTGTACTGTGTTGCCATGCTGTTCATATCCAGGATTTCAGGGCCTAATCTGGTTTCATTCACTGTACACTAATCCAGTGTCAAATCTTAAGAATCGCAGGCTCTGTCTGCTATGGTATTCTTCATTAGGACAGAGTCCAAAATCCTGGAGTTTCAGATTTTATACAAAATACTGCTATTTAGATGAAAGAACAAGCAAAGAACATGAAGTCATAAGAAAAATACTACTTCCACACACAGCTGAAAGTCAATACTTCATTTTAAAGCACGGAGGAATTATGACTTGTTCATTAAACTTCGTATATGCTTCATATTGAACAACAAATGGGAACATAGTGTTTCAGAGTACCACTCATTTTCAACTGTTTCTTATTCCCAAACTCACAGTATTTTGGATATTCAGACTATGTGTGACTGAAGAAATAACAGTGGAAAAAACAGCGAAGCCCTCCTGCTAGGTCGCTTAATGCCAATGCAAAAGGCTAGCTCAGTCACTTCCAGAGAACAAAAATAATGCACTCTAGCCGCTGCTGGTGTGCTGATGACAGAAACAACACAAACTCTAAGATTTAGTGTCACACAGCTAGAAAGCCCACCTTCCTTGAGGTTCACAGCAGATCCAAATCACACAAGGACATCAATCCTACCAACACAGAAGAGATCTTGTCAGCTCCCATGTGTTCCTCACAGCAACCTTTGTTTCAACACGTCTCCTTTCAGCTTCCACACCCTTTTCTACTTAGCTTGGATTATTGATATATTTTGGAAGCCCTCAAGTCCTCCAGAGGTACTGACAAAGCATTGCAAATACAGGACAAATGCAGCTTTCTAAAGCAAGTTACACTTCATACCAGAATGTAAAACCATTTGTGGTGTCACATCTCTGAGCAGACCAGTTTTACCAGCAAAAGTTTTGTTAATATAATAATATATTTGCTAACCACTTCTGCCAAAAACAGCTAAACCGGTCACTGTTCGCACCTCTTCACATCCCCAAGCAGCACAGCTGTGCTGACAGCAAGCCTGTTGTATAGAAAACAGCCTCAATGCTCAGTTCCAAAATGTTTTGTCAACCAGCTGAGTTTTACAGAAGCCTCCTCCTCTGAACAGGCCTATTCAGGACCCCAGTATGCCAATTCTGCAAGCAGCAGAGAAAAAAAAACACCAGCAACATGAATTTAGGTAGGAACATTATTATCCTTTGGTTCTGTATCCTGACAGATTGTAACTACATTTATCCTGCACAAAGAGGCCTCTTTGAACTCTGGTTTTATTCTAAAGCACCCTAAAAATGCTCTTTTGTGATACTTGTATTTCAATCACTCTTGAATACATGGGGGTTTTGTATATAATACAGGTTAAAAAGCATTGTTACTATCATCACTAGAAAACCTCCAGAAGTCAAGTCCGTGTAGTTAAGACCTACCACGTTGAATTGCTCTGCAACACACCTCTGTTAAATCTTGCTGGTTCTATTTTACCCTGTGACCTTTGCGCAACTCATGTTCTCCAAATGGGTTGTAAATGTGTGTTCAAGGGGATTTCATCCTGTGATCAGTATTTGGGCAATAGTTCTATTGATAACACACAGGAGGGACTGAAATCACAATAAATCCACTGGCTGAGCTGCGCTAACGGATGTGGAAGTTTAGCTGATGTTTGAAAAGCAAAGAGTAGTACAGGAAGATGAGAACAAACGAACTGCATCAGACTCAAGGCTCAGCCAGCTACGTACTGTCAGTCCAAGAACGGAGAAAAACAAATGCCAATACGAACAGATTAAGTCTATCTAATACTTTTCATGAGCACTCTCCTAGCTTCCAACAGTTTGTAGCTGACAATCTTACTGAATAAGTAGATAGGGGTTTAAGGTCTTTTTTTTTTATTTAGCTCATCTTTAGAGCAAGCTAGAATCGAGAGGTAAAGTTACATGGCACTTCCCAAATCAACCGTTTAGGGGCTAGACACAGAGAAAACCTTTGCAACTTTCAGATGTTTAGACTATACAGACACTTTCAACTTAATTACAACATAAGCAAGAACAATAACAATAAGTTGTAAAATTCTGAACAATATTATAGTATTTTAAAAAGCTGTCCCAAAAAACCAAATCCTGTTAATCATGCTTCTCAAACTCTTAAAAAGTATTAAGACGTGAAAAATAAAGCAGAAGTAATTCAAAGCAATCCCATTATTTGTCAACTGACTGCAAGTCTAATTAACAGTGGAGTTACTGCTTCCTATTCTTCCTCAGAATGACAAGGGACAAGTTCAAACTTAAACTGGAGAGACTGAGATTAGACATTAGTAAGAAGTTCTTCTCTGTGAAGGTGGTGAGGCACTGGCACAGGGTGCCCAGAGAAGCTGTGGCTGCCCCATCCCTGGCAGTGTTAAAGGCGAGGCTGGATGGGGCTTGGAGGAACCTGGTATAGTGGAAGGTGTTCCAACCCCCTGCCACAGGCTGGGACTAGATGATCTTAAGGTCTTTTTCCAACCCTAACTCTTCTATGATTAGGATTTTTGTTCATCAGTAAGAGCAAGTATTATCACAAAATAACCTAACTTTGTATTAAGAAAAATACAAAACACATATATCACTAAACCCAGCATGGAGAAAAAAAATACTGGGTCTAACATACTCTGGTTTTCATTTGTGTCCGGCACCTCTGCACACAAATGAGGTAAATACCTTTTTGCAGATGGAACACCTATGATAGAAAACAGACAGCAAGAAAGACTTACGAGACCTTCATAAGCAGCAGAAAAGAAGCAGCAGAAAGAACCCCCTGCTTGTGTAGCTGCACTTCAGTAGGACAGCAACTGGCACCATGAGCTAGGAAAAGAAATTAAAAGCTCCCACTGGTCTTCAGCATTTATTTCTGAATAAAGCAGACAACTGCTGGAAGGTTAGAACAATACTTGCTTTATTTTATATACAAGTAACATTTGCAAAAAATTAAATTTCATATGGCTCAGAATGCAATTTATACTCCATATATGAAGTATTTCACTCTGGAAGAAATAATGGCCACAAAGTGCCAATCCTAAGTCATTCTGCTGTGGAATGGGTCTCATGTCAAGCACAATGAGGTTTAGGGACTTTACACGTGATTTCTACAAGGTAGAGTGAATTAGAACCATGTTAAATACTTAGTATTTAATGCTAAAATGAAGAAAGCCCTTAAAATATGATAGCCCCTAAATACACAAGTGCAATTTTCAGAACCCTCAGCTGCAGTACCATCTCCCTTTAAATCAATGCGCCTCTATTTCAGAGTCTCCTTCCTGAAGTTTTGCATTCACACAAATCATCCTTTGGTCCTAAAGAAGAGTATGACATTGTTGAGAGTACATTGACAACTGTCACCAAAAGCAGTGCAGCTGTAATACCCTAAGTCAGATTTATCATTTTGATTTAGAGACAGCTCCAGGCTTTCCCCCCCCTACACAACACGATATCAAGTGCTGTAAATACATTGTCTCATCTCGAAAATTCACTTTTGTAAAGGAAAGAAGCCACATAAATGGCTCAAAAGTTGTTCTCACAGGGAATTTACCAGCAAAATTACGTACCACAAGAGCATCACTGCCACATCAGTATACCATTATCATGATTGACTGCCTTCTTAGAAAAAGGAATAACAATTTCTTCATTAACAGAAATGTGATTTTTTTTTTCCTAAATTATAATGAAAAAAGTCCCTTTTTTATATCACTGAAGCAGTATTTGGACATCTGCATTTCTGCCAATTAATTGTCTCACATAGCAATCCATTGCCTTTTTATATTAAGGTTTTCTGGGTTGATGGCTTAGCCAAAAGGAAAAATTGAGACAACTTGGATACACAAATAACATATGACTAGAAGTTTTTCAGGACAAGGCATCAGTCTGTTTAGATGTCTAGAAAGAAATCAGACATCTTGGACTCAGATGCATGCAAAATTCTACCTCTTCCACATTAACTTTTTTCTCTTAAAGCTCCTGCTGCATACCAGAAACCTAGTTCTTCACTGCAAAAGGAACCATTTACCAAAAGGAGTATGACCAGCAGGTCAAGGGAGGGATTCTCTTCCTCTGCTCTGCCCTGGTGAGAAGGCCCCCACACACACATACACAGAGTCCTGCATCCAGCCCTGGGGCAACACCACAAGAGGGATGTGGAGCTGCTGGAGGGAATCCAGAGGAGGTCATAGAGATGCTGCAAGGGCTGGAGCAGCTCTGCTCTGGAGCCAGGCTGGGAGCTTGGCTGGTTCAGCCTAGAGAAGAGCAGGCTCCTTAAGGGGAGACCTTAGAGCAGCTCAAGTGCCTAAAAGGGTTACAAGAAAGCTGGACAAGCCCATGACAGGGGGATTGGAACTAGATGATCTTTCAAGTCCCATCTCTAACCATTCTATAATTCCATGGCTTCTGATTAAGCAAAGTACATTGTACTTGCTCCAACCTTTAATTCTTGTTCTTTTATTTGTGAAAGCAATTTGGTCAAGGTAATTTTTAATTCTAATCCTGCTGTATAAATTCATTCCCTTTCAGCTTTGTGGGCTTCAGAGCTGCATAGAGGTCTTAGGCCATAAACGGCAGCTTTACACTAGGGCTTCATCACATGACAGCCCTTGGGGCTGTGTTGAGACAGGGACTGTTGAGAATGCTTTAAATCCCTCACTTTTGAAGAAAAATGCAGCTCAGTTGCTGAGGCCAGCTCCCCATGACTCTTCTGAGTCAGCCACGCTGCCATAAACTATTTTAAAGGAGAGTATAAGGCTGTAAAGAAAGATGTTTTCCACCTGTGAGTCAGCCCCAGATTCCTCCTAACACTCATCTCTAAAATCCACAACAAATGCCCTGTAGCTCATGATCATATGAGGATGCTGGGCTCATTCACATTCTATTCTACCACCTACCTTGAGAAAACTATCCAACAACATCAGTTCTGAGGAACTGTCTTCCATGTTAACCAGGACCAAGAGTTACCTTAGCTCTCATGTTGTAGGAAGGGTATCTGGAAGTTTCTCATCACTCTTGAACCATTTTTTTACATCACATTTCCCTAACTTGTCTAGGAAAGCATTCTTCAAAAGTGCTACAAACTTTCCTACAGTCAAAATACACATCACAACATTCATTACTCTGTTACAGATAGGTAATTCTATTGTCCCAATAATGATTTGTGACTCCAGAAACCCAGTCTCCTATTCAACTCCCCAAAAACTGTTCTCGGAGTATTTTTATCTCTAGGCCCTGATTACTACCTTGTCTTCACTGCCCACTCAGACAACTTCAAGCTATCCAAATAAATAATTGATCAAGTCTTTAACTCATCCTTCTTCCAACCACATAATGCAAAAAGTAGCAGATTGGAGAGGCTTGGTTTTCTTTTCCAATGCTGTAAGGCTCTATGTTTACCAAATCAAACTCAGATAGAAGCTTCATATTTTTCACCCTCAAAATGCCTTTTTTTAATCACAGTCAGCACTGCAGTTCATACCCTAAGGCTTGCAAGCCTGTGATTTTTGTGTTTATTTAAGAGAAGTATAATGTTCACAGCTTTCCAGCACTGCCTCCTTGTTTTTAAACCAGAAGTAGCAGAAGTGTGACACCCAGTTTGTTCTGGCAGTGCCTCTTTGGACATATCAGCATCTGATAGCACAATATCTTCCATTTTTATAAAACAATAGATCTGTTGAAAATTTCTTTATGAGCATCCTTTACTGAAGACTGGTACCAAGACACCAATCCTCTTTTTTGCAGTTTCCACCTTAATCTCCCCATTCTCCAAATTGTTCTTGGTTTTAATACATTTAAAAGACTCTTGCAACTCCTTCAGTTCTCAGTTAGTTCTCCTAATTTCCATTTCATTCTGCACATCATTCTGCTTGCCTTGGCTATTTGGCTCAACAAGCCTACACATGTTGCTATGCAGGCTTATTTTGCCCCTTTTAATTTGTTGTGTCTAGTTTTAGGGTCTTTTTTTTTGTAATTCTAACCAAAAATAAAAATCATTTTAGTGATTTGGGGTCATACATTTTACTAACTTTTTAACAGCTTAATGACCAAAACCATTTCTAGAGCTGCTGTTACTTAGTGAAAGCTGCAACCACAGATTAAACCAGCTTTAGAATACAACTTAGTTTGCAACGTATTTATTAATAATTTACAGCATCAAGAAATTATTTTGCCAAATGATAACATATTATGAAATACGTTCAATTTGTTTTAAGTAGGAGCTATCATGTGTTTGGCAGGTCATCTACTCATTTCTACCAGGTAACTAATTCCCGATTATAACCATCTAGAAACCACAAGAACATCAATCTTCAGGGTAAGAAGTGGACAAGATGACACAGACACTGCAAGTTACCTGTAATTTTATAGGCCAGAATCATCTGGTAAGAGGGAGTTTACAAACTGTACCTAGTCCAAGGCAATTCCATGTATCTTACCACAGTTAGTTCATAAATTAGAGGATCTGCAGAACAATTTGGCTAGCCTTTGCCCAGCAAAACACATTGTGGTTGGCTTTCCTTTCCTGTTGTGCAAATACTAGACACAAAGTAGGATATGCACCAAAATTATGACATCTTCTCATGAGAACCTGCTACAAATTATCAGCACAAACCAAGATGTGCTGGGAAGTGCTAAATGCTAGCTCTTTTGTGTAATTATTAACTTGCATGCATACAGGTAGAGTGAAGATCTCTTTTCCTTCTCATAGTTTAATCAGAATCACTCAAGAGAAGTAATTATTTTTGAAGATCTTAAGCACTTTATATATATTAAACAAAAGCTATGTATACAACAATTCCATATTCAAATCCACATGAAACTCAGGTGACACAAAACACTTAACTCTCTCAAACTTTTACCATTCTTTCCTCCTATTTTCTGCCTCTTTACAACAACACTACTTGCCAACAAATTAACAGTTTAGTACAAAGTGTAATTTCAGAATGATGACTAAGTTTTTTGGAGCAAAGATGACAAATCCTCAAGAAACTTATTCTGTTACAATAACACAAAGTTAACATACATATCAAAAAATCTCATCTTGTCGTTTCTTTGGTTGAACCAAGAATATTTCTAAGACTCTCTATGATTACCATTATGCATTCAATTTCCATCATGCACAAATGAATCACAAAGTCTTTACAGGAATAAAATTTCTTTGAAGGGCAGAAAATTAAGCATCACATCCATAGTTTAAATGAAAAAATATTGAAACAAGATTTTGTAATGCCATAATACATATACAAAGCAACTCGTATATGGCACAAAATATTAGTTCCTTGAAAAGGAAGAGATAAAAAAGCCCCGAGAAATACTATCTGCAGCAAAGCCTGTGCATGAGAGAAGAGCAATTCACTCAAATGAGCAGAGCAAGCGGATGGGGCAGAGAAGCAGACTAGTTTTCATCATTCAAAAACTAACAATGAAAGTCCTTCTAAACACACTGCCTTCGGAGGCTCCAAGAAAAGGAGGAAAAATAAAAGCGCTTTAATTCGAAAACAAAGTTGTGCTTTTAAACAGTGCCCCCTCCTGTTCAGAAATAAACTGACTTTCTTAGTTGAAGCGCTACACAGCCCATGCTCACAGCAACAAATGGTCTCTCCCTCGTGACCTGTACATGATTTACTTTAACCAGCCAATTTTCAAAAACTTAAACCCATTTCAACCACAAAACTGTCAGAATACATTATATTTAAACTAGTTCTAAGATTACTCTCATCAGCACAGCCAACTTGTGAGTGAGAACAGACAATTTGGAGCTCAAGAGCACTCCAGAACAGCAGGGACGCTGGGAAAAGTCCTGGAAAAACTCGCTACCCTGAAACAGCCACTTCAGGGCTGGATACATTCAATCCAGGCTGCTTGGATAAGAAACTCGGTTTGCTAATCATGACTTCCAGAGCACCATAAAGGAGACAGCATCTGGCTTACCTATGTCTAAACTCTTCACCTACACATGATCCTGGTCTTTCTGAAAAATTACGCTCTATTTCATTTTACCATCACTAGCAGTTTGCAACAGTCCAACATTTAGAAAGAGAATTCCATACAAATATATTATTCCTGTATTTAAGAAAAACTGCTCAATCTGCTTAAGTTATAAAGGAGCATTTCTTCTAAGGAGCATGTCATGCAGATTTTACATTCTGCCACAGTACGTGCCTCTTCAGCTGAATCAGGCACTTCCACTTATGTTCCATTAACAAAAAGGCATCTCATGTAATAGAGACAATTCCCACTCTTTAAGCTGAGAATTCTGAACGTTGTCATAATTTCTCACAGACTGTTTCTGCTGTTCTTAAGCACAAAACCAGGGAGGGAAGCAGGTTTGTTTTGTTAGATTAGTAAAAACAACTTCCAGCTGTTTGTTTAAAATCCCAGCAATTTCTGTTCTTTAGGGCGTAGACTCAAAAGAATTGAGACCTTTTTTATCATGGCTATGAATTTCTACTCATGCTGTTGTGGTTTGTTTTTTTTTTCTCAAATAGAAAACTCACAAATCCAGCTTTAAGGTATCACAGCAGCTGGGAAATACCCATTCTCGAGGAAAGGTCTGTTAGTGCTTCGAGGATGAAATCCCCAAAGATTTTTAGTCCAGGAAGTTCATGCTCTATCGTATCAGATATCCCAGGAGTTCGTTCTGATACATGTCTGTATACTGTCTCCACATACTTAGCATGCTTTAGCCCAGTTTCTGTTTATATTTACTGCTTTGTGTATGAGGATAACACAAAAACACAAGCATAGAAAGAGGGTACCTCCTCTGCTCGATTCCTACTAGCACTGCAATGTAGAAAAGGAGACACTGGGGGAAAAATGAAGGTTAGCACAAAGGTTCTGAAGAACACAATTAGCTGGAGAAGTTGGTAGGAAAATGCGTGCCTAGAGCCAAAGCAGGTAATAGAAACTTATTTGGTGACAAACTGGAGAGTGGAAGAGTGAACTGGATGAGCTGGGCAATTATGGCTAGGAAAGAGTAGGAGGAGGGTACAGACCAAGAAGGAAGAGAAACAGACCTGACAAAAAGACCACAAGCCCTGACAAAAAGGGACAAAGTCACCATTGTAGGTGGGATGTTGAGAACAGAAATACTAGCCTGTAGGCCACCTGAAGTGAACAGAAAGGGAACTAGGAAGAACCATACAGAGCTAGCATTGCTACTGATTAGACGGCATTTCATGGCGATAGTGCATTTTATAGCAAGGAGGCCAAAGAAAATAAGCAAAAAGTGAGGTGATAATACCTTGTATTTTACCTACCATCCAAAGGAAAAATAAGTTTAATGCAATATACACAGTTGTTGTACTACAGATGGCACATATGAACTATTCATGACCATATGACCAATGTGATATACTCCAAAGACAGCCCAGCCTTACCTGATTCAACATCAAGCAGTAGGAAATAGAAATTCTTAAGCTACAGGCACACAAGAACAATACCAATAGGCATGCAATATTCACCATCTGAATCAATTCAAGGATGTGGCAAAAAAACTAATTCATATCCAGAAAGTGACTATTATCAGTATAACCATAAACGCAAAAAGCAGTCAATGGATGCTGAATCAGTCAGCAACTGGGATAAAAACATTCCAGAAGACAAACGTTTAAGAAAAGATTATCAGTTAGTGATGATAATCTGTTAACAACTCTGAGGACTGAAGATAAATGCTAACTCCATAATTTTACACAACTCTTGTCCCAGATAGAATCATAGGTTAGGTAGGGTTGTAAAGGACCGGAAGATCATCCAGTTCCAAACCCCCTGCCATTGGCAGAAACACTTCACACTATACCATACCACCCAAGGCTTTGTCCAACCTGGCCTTGAACACTGCCAGCATACACAACTTCCTTCTTATATCCAATCTAAACTTCCCATTTAAGTTTTAACCCATTACCCCTTGTCCTCTTCACTACATTCTCTAACAAAGAGACCCTCCCCATCATCCTTACAGGCCCCCTTCAGATACTGGAAGGCTGCTATAAGATCTCCACACAGCTTTCTCTACTCCAGGCTGAAGAGAAGAGACAGTAAGTCTTTAAAAAGTAAAAGCACCACTCCTCCAAAGTGTAACAGCCATGACAATGGTAAGCGTGACAAGTATTGAATCACAGTCTCTCTAGAATAGCACAAGGGATACAGTACAGTGTAGAGGCAAAAAGTACCATTCATTTGGATGATCCCTAAATTTAAGAAAGTTTTAATGTCCAATTTGATTTATTTATACTTGCATTCAATAGCTGAATGAGACAAAAAGAAGCCAAGGCAGACATCTTGATCACAGCTGCTATCCAAGTTATGCTGGAGGATGAAACTGATTCCTTCAAATGACTTGTTTATTGATTGCATTCCATACCTATGAAGTTTAAGCTTGAGAGATAATAGAGTTCCAAAAATAAAACCCAAAAGTATTCCAGATGATATGCATCCTTATTAATGAGTTATGTAAATAGGTAAGCGAAGTAGAGTCCAATAATTATTTGTAATTCATTAAATTAATCAGCTATAATGTCTTCAGCATGTATACTAACAAAACCAAAAATTAAAGTTGGAGAAACACTCCAGTTCTGACACACTGGACATGTTTATTTCTTGGCTACTTAATATCAAATGTTATGCCAAATTGTCTGTATGTATTCTCACATCTAAGATGTAATACATACTACATGATATTCATTAACAACCACCATAATTCTGTCTGTCAGTTACGATACATAAAAAACACCCTTGAAAAAGCATACTCAAAACTGGCCAAGTTAAACAGTATAAACCATTCGAACACTCTGTTCAAAGACCTCAGAACATAATTTGTGTTATACTGTGTAGTCATTAACTGCCACAAAACTCCCAAATCGGAAAGGACTTGAGAACCAACCTATTTCTATTATCTCTGGTACAGTTTATACACAGGCTGACAGATGGATGAAAACCCACTGTTTAGATGTAAAAGGGGTTGTTGTAACCAAGATAATTTGCCTCAATAACTTTCAACGTTTTGGAAGATAACTTGTCAACTTAATTCAATGCTCTAGGCAGTACATCCTTTACATGTGCCTTAATGTGAAGTTTATATACCTCTAGGCAGCCATTTTATATACACTTAACTTCCTATGGCATTACCAAAAAACCTTAGATCATGCTCCCAATCTCTATCTGAAATACTGAATTTGAGCTCATAGAAACCTACTGGATTCAGTGTGTCTTAGTTCATTCCACTTCAATTCCAATCCTGACCTACACTGTCATAAGCATAGCCTTGGACTTGGAGACGGCTGAAGTCCTTAATGACTTCTTCGCCTCCGTCTTCACTGGCAAATGTTCTGACCGTACCACCCAAGTTTTGGAAGGCAGATGCAGGGACTGTGAGAAGGAAAACCTTAGACCCAATGTAAAAGAGGATCTGGTTTGAGACCATCTTAAGAGCCTGAACATATACAAGTCCATGGGACCTGATGAAATCCATCCACGGGTCCTGAAGGAGCTGGCAAATGAAGCTGCTAAGCCAAAGACCATCATATTTGAAAAATCATGGCAGTCAGGTGAAGTTCCAGATAACCGGAAAAAGGGAAATATAACCCCCATTTTCAAGAAGGGGAAAATGGATGAGCCAGGGAACTACAGAGCAGTCAGCCTC
>JASSUY010011263.1:0-32780 GCA_032466535.1 Forpus xanthops | reverse complement strand
CTTCAGATACTGGAAGGCTGCTATGAGGTCTCCATGCAGCCTTCTCTTCTCCAGGCTGAACAGCCCCAATTTTCTCAAAAGGAATTAGGGGCATAATCATCCTGGAGAGATTTCCCAAAACCAGTGGGATTTATTTCATGGTACATCAAGCGTAAAGGCAAACATCCAAAACAGAGCCAGGTGAAGAACTGTTTTTATCCAGCAAGCATAAAGGGAGTCCTGACAAGCAGACCATGTAAAAGCCTTAACAGCACAGAGGGCTAAACTCACGTGAGATGAATTCACCCTTCGATTCAGTGTGATGTGGGACTGCAAATCCTCTGATCTCAGCCTCTGGAAGTACTGTTAACAATGCTAACCATGAGACAGCCCACGAGGAAAGCAGCAGGTTAAAACAAGGGATTTTTGGAAGGCTGTGACTGTATAACCCTGCTGTAACATGCCAGTCAGGTCAAGGCTTGATAATACCAGGGAGGCAGTGAAAGGATGCTTTTACCGGTATCCTTGGAAGTAAGGCATTGAGCAAAGTTGGGTCTTCCAAAACGCATGTAGGAAAACACCCGAGTGAAAGTGAATGCCCAAGTGTGGGTGATTTACCTGGACATTGTGTGTCTGACAATTTCACTACACACAGGATAAACCTTCCCAAGACTGACAAATCATGTGTCATTGACCTGTCAGGTCTTTCTTGGTGTACAGGAATCATTTTTGCTAGTTTTTAAACAGTTAGTGACACTGCACCCTTTAAAAATCAAGCAGGGACAATCAGAGTGAGAGGCAGCAGAAGGCTGTAAAGATTCATCAAGTAACATGATGCTTCCACCTCCTGATGCATTTCTTCTGCTTTGTTTTTCTTTAGTAGTTATAGAACATTTAGTAATGACTCACAAAGGTCCAAAATCCAAATACTCATAACTGAAGGGCAACTGTTCACATGTGCTGCCTTTACATGACATTTGTGGTGCCATTTCTGAGTATTTACATGAAGAGCAGACTTAATTTGAGCTTTCAGCTACTGCCCGACAGTCCTGCACTGGTAATCACAAGTAATACATTGTGCCCAGCTCAACATCCTTCTACTAACGGTTGCACAACCTTCATTATTGCAGCAGTAGAAATAATACCTGTTGGAAAGCTACTTGGAAACTATGGCATTGATCAAACAGTGATCAGTTTTTTATTCTTGTGTATCTGATGTGAGGTTCCTTCCTGAAAACAGCCAAGATTGTGGGAAGCTGGGAGAGAGATGTGGGAAAGGAGTCTGGCATTTCCAAGATGCCAGGGCTGCAGTAGGCTGGGACAGCATGCACACCCTTACTGCCACTGTTGAGTCTGCTGGGTTTGGGTACCATTGCCCACCTCCTCCTCAGCCCTGTGTCTGTTTCTCAGTCCTGTCTGTGTGGATTTGGCACTGGGGCTTGACGGGGTGTCACTGCTCCCAGCACCGCTGCTGAGACATTTGTAGATGGGCTGACACCAGCTTTCTGCAGGGATCGTAATGGGAATAACAAGGGATGTGAATGCCACCTGAGTTGGAAGGACGACATCATCCACTTGCATCTGCAGGCTGTGAAAGTAAGTCAGCAGTGGTTTGTGTTTGTCATCATTTCAGAGACAGTTCCTCAGGCCACTGAGCTGCCAGACACTTGGTTGTTCTCACAGCTCTTGCTTAGGTTGTCCTCATTGTCCTTTTGGCTACAGAGCAACACTAGTACCAGTATTATGAGGAAGGCTACAGATCTATACTTCCAAAAGTCACCTGCAGCACTGGCAGCCCCCTCTGCCCTAGGGCCACCTTCCCTTCCCAGCTCGCAGCAATAAGCAGCCAGCTCGCAGCACAGGAACATCATTTGCAATGACCTGAATGCAGCACAGAATGCCCCAGGAAATCCTGTCCAAACATTTGCTATGCAGGCAAAAATAAATGTTGTCTGAAGGTAAGAGGTTTTGAGATGCAGTATGTGAATGCCTGGGGGGCATGGTTGAAACACAAGTTCATTTTCCAGCCATCCTCACTAACTCATCTGCAGTATCTCCAGGTATGTTTGTGTTCAGCAGTGGTGGCTGTGGTACCAGGCAACAGCACCCAGGGCACTTCCCATGTGCAAAGAGATGCTCTGGCAAATGTGAGAGGCAGAGGGAGGGTGGCCCTGGAGATCCAGAGGGAGCAAGGAACAGCAGTGATGACACCAAGGTCTGCTGTTAACTAAAGGTGTCTCATTTGGAGAGACCTAAGAAGATGTATGATGGCATGAACCTGAGTGTGATTTACCTACTGGAGGTACATGGGAGGCTACATCCCTAAGGACTTCTATTAAACACCTAGATACACCCCTGGGCTGGTGGACCAAATAAGACTTTCAAGATAGTTGCTTCCTCTATGTCCAAAATGAGATTTCCCTTCCCCTTGATTCTCATACAGACTTGGAGTGAGGCAAAGTAAAATCCAACCTCTGAAAAAAAAGAATCTTATGTGCTTTAATACAGCATCTCTGTAAATTATAGTGCTGTGGTTCTGAAGTCTAACATGAAGGAAAATATATGATGATTAGGGATGCTATTACCATGGCTCACTGCAAACCTGGATTCCCTGCTGCCCAGAAGATATCATAAGTTCTGTTGGTCCAGATGGCAAAGTTTCAATTTGACAGCCAATCTGGGGTGAAATACTGTTTAAACTCAGAATAGTGTAGTCCTCTGGCCTGTATTTTAGCATATTTATCTTTGTGGGAGGCAGCAAATGAGAGATGTTTGCATTTCTTCACCTACATGGCAGCCTGGAAGTCTGAAATATTGGTCATTCCAGCAGAAATGGATTAGCAATGAAGGCATGGATGAATAGTGAATGAAATGCTCTTTGCTGCAAGATGTATGGACTGAATTGATTTGCACTGTGGCTAACAGCAACACGTAAGCTGTATACATGCAGCTAAATAGAAAGATTTGTGTCATCTGTTTCCATAGATCAGCATGGGTAAAGCAGAGTCAAGTGGCCTCCTCTGTGAATCCAGAGGTTCTGGTGAGGGTCCAAGCTGCCCCAGGGTGGGAGGAAAACTTTGCCTGGTGAAAGCTGCAAAGGAAGAGCTCAGCTGAGAGCTCTTTGGAAGGTCTCACAGATGCGGGTGGTGGTTGGAGGTGGCTGAAGCCCTGGTGAGTATATATGCCAGAAGAGCACTGCCACCACTGAGATTTGCCATTTTGTGGCCAGGCTGAGTCTGAATCATAGTTTTTTTCCTTTTAATTTCTCTTTATCCCTCTCACATTCTTCTTCTTTTAGCAGAAAACCCTCCCGTTCTCCCATGATTTCCTTTCTTATTACTTCCACGAACCACACAGACTAATTTTAGTCTTTTCTTCCCAATGGCACACCTTCTAAATCCTGACTCAGTGCCTCAGTCTCCGTCCCATGAGACTGGCTTAAAAATAATGAGAATTTGTAAATAAAACCCATTTTGGGATATTATTATTTGGTTTTGTTTCTTGAACCTGCAGGGTGCTCTCCAAATACCTTTGCAAGTTTTCCCTTCTGCAACCACAGGAGCAAGAACTTCATGGCTTTCTCCCATATTCCCATGACTCCAGACTCTGGGCTTAAAGAAATATCTTCACTTGTTATGAAAACTCTTGGTATCAAGTCTCTACAGCTGGCAACACTGGCACTGAAAGCTCATTCTGGCATCTGTAATATGCCACATCTCTTGCAAACTTAGTCCACATCCCACTTGTCCCTCCCATTTCCTTGATCCCTTGGTCACTGGTCCAAAGCACAGCCTCCTCAGCCCAGTTCCATCTGATGCCCCCAGGGCTTCTCACTTTCTTTCTTTCTTCTCTCCCTTTCCCTGTCAGTTTTCTCTTGCCCCTTTCTCCAGTATCTTTCCCTAAATTATCCCTGCTCCCTGTTCTCCCCTAATGCCCAGCATGTGCTGCTGGGCCCCACTCCTACTCCCAGCTGGGGAAGCTGGGGCTGGGGAGAAGCACTTCTCTTGTTACACCTCTTTCAAGACCTCTGATGTGGTTAAAGCAGGTACTATCTGCCTTCCTTCAATGACCTCCAGGTCCAACACAGTTCACAGGCTGGACCATAATCAGGCAGAGTCCCACAACACCACAACGGTTGGCCAACCTTGGCTCTGCTGCTGTCGCCTCTTGCTGGCTCTCCTCCCTACAGCCTAGCACTGAGGGGCATTGCAAAGGCCTAGAAGGCCATGGAAGGGGAAGACTTGAACATGCAGCAGTGCCCGGGGGGGGGGGAATGAAAATCACCCCAGCAGAAGAGACAAATACCAGCCCCGAGACCTTACCAAAGAAGGCGACGCAATGGAGACCTACCTGTACAATGTGGAGGCTGCTCTCTTCAGCCCTTTAGGTCTGTTGGGTTTGGGTTCCCCGGCCATGTTGATATCTGCAATGAATGGACACACAGCTGTGACATGGCAAGTCTGCTCACCAGCAGCTATACCTGACCGCAGAGCAAGGGACGCTATGCACAGCCCTGCTGTCAGCAGAAACGAGTCCCTCCACACCTCCAGTCATATTTCCACCTGCTTTTAGATGTTTGGGGGCATGGATGGAGCCCCACAAAAAAAGGCAAATACATTCTTGCAGTTGGCAAACCTCTTTCTTTTACTTTAGAAAACCATTTATATTTTAAATCAAAGCCCTTTACATGGTCTAACCCAAGCACACAAATTCAAGACAGGCTTTCAGAAGAACTCGGTGCTGTTATGGTAAGGCACGGACAGTATATGAAACTGCTGCATGCTGTTAACTGCTAACAATTTATTCTCTGCTCCTTCTAGGACAAAACTGAATGCTGAACATGAGCCAGACGGGCACTGCTGTGGCATGAGCTGTGTTAAAAGCTGCACAGAGTGCAGGCACACGCCTGCAGCCACCCCAGCTGATCTTGGAGGAGCATCTTCTACCGGAGGAGATGAGAATGAGCTCTTCTAATCTGCTGAGGAAATTTCTCTCCTTGGTCTCAGTGCTTTTGACGTGAGAATAATGTGATACAGCCAATTTTATGGAGGCTGCTGAGAGCTTGGCAATCTAACTTTGAGTGTGGCCCCAGAACCACAGTGAGGTGAGCTATTGGGAGCATGAGGCCTCATCTCTTCATTTCTTGGTCCAGGAGTGAGCAAATTGCCTGCTAGCTTCTGTAATGAGCTGTAAACTTTTCCTATTCTGCAGAACCTTTCTTTCTAGATTGGTGTCAGACCTCTGGACATGCCGGACCTTAGCCAAGCAAGATGGGATTTCCTTATGTAGACCAAAAGCACCATTTGCATGGGGTTGGACATAAGGTGCCCCACAGCACTGGGACTTGTGCTAAGCTGGTGGCACGAATCACAGTCCCTGAGGTGCAGGTGGATTTGAAGCTCTGTACAGAATCCCAGACTGGTTTGGGCTGGAAGGGACCTTAAATCTCATCCAGTTCCAACCCTCTGCCACAGCAGGTACACCTTCCACTGGAACAGGTTGCTCTGGGGCTTGGGTTCATGGATCTGTGACTTCAAATTGGGGTATTCATAAGCTTGCCTAACAAGTCAGGGAACTGGAGCACCTCCTGTATGAAGACAGGCTGAAAAAGTTAGGGCTCTTCAGCCTGGCGAAGAGAAGGCTGTGTGAAGACCTCATAGCAGCCTTCCAGTGACTGAAGGGGACCTACAGGGATGCTGGGGAGGGACTCTTCATTAGGGACTGTAGTTATAGGACAAGGGGTAATGGGTTAAAACTTACACAGGGGAGTTTAGGCTGGATATGAGAAAGAAATTCTTTACTGTAAGGGTGGTGAGGCACTGGAATGGGTTGCCCAGGTAAGTTGCATTTTCTTTGCTGCCTTTTGTCCCATACTCACCTGCTAAGGGGAATGCAGAAGAGCATTGAGCCTGAACACTAGCAATGATGTGCATGGCCATGGGAAAAGTCCATGGATAACTGCTGCCTGTGTGAACTTTATATATTTGGTTCCTTTTCTGTTTAGCAAGGCAATGCTTCTGGCAATGCTATTTGCTATAGAGAGGAATAAATTCTTCCGTGGTGTATCCCAGACCATGCCCCTCCTGTGCCCCAGCCCACTTGTCATGAACTCTTTTGTCATCACAGCAAGTGCTTGCCGTGCCCAGTAGCTCTGGATTCAGACAGGGCTGCTGTCCTGCTGACACTGAGGACACATGGTACTATGTGGTCATCACCTCCTCTTTTTCTAGGGAGGGACTTTCTATCTTGTTTTGTGCAAAGACATTTTCTAACTACACTGTTCAGCCCTTCTCTGCTGGGTACTCCTGAAAGGGAAATGTCTCTGTGGTCCATGAGCAGCAAAGGAAAGCTTGCTGAGCTCTTCTGTGGTAAGACTGGCCCATGAAGGGAAGGCAGATGAAAGGGAGCTGAATTTGCACCTCATCCAGTACACATATAGGACTCCCAGCTATAATATGGTTCTTTTGGTTGGCAAGCCAGAACCCTGGGATCAGCATTGCGAGTAAGAGGTTGCTATCATGGCAAACCTTTCATCTCTCTCTTCAGCTAAGTGGGCAAGTGTTGCCTGGCTCTTAGCTGCATATCCTTCATCTGCCTGGGGCATCACAACAAACTCCTTTGCTCCCCAAAACTCACTTTGTCATTATCTATGGACTCTTCAGATGTGGGCAATGCCTGGGCAGGAAGTACCTCTGGCACACTGTGCTTGGCCTTGGCCTGCAGCTCTGCTCTCTGGACCACCAGAGAAGTGAAAGAAGTTTTTCATGTTTGACTAAGTCTTAAAGATCAGATCTAGCATACAACTTCTTATTTCAGCTTGCTGTGCCAGAGGCAGGGTGGGAATGGGCTGCAAATGGCTTTCCTGGGCGTCCAACAACCACTGCCTGCAGCAGGCTTGGAAATAACCATTTTTCATTACAAATACTGTCTCCAGTTCCAATTCTCAGCTTAAGAGCTGGTGACAACAGCTTCTCACCATATGACACTTGAGAGCAATCTGCAGAATAAGGATGCAGCTGGGAGCAGCTGGGGTGGTTCTGTTTGTTATTTCTTATCACATGGTAGTGTGGACAAGAGACTTTCATGTTTCTGAGGAGGTGAGTTATATAGCATCAGCTGGCTAGAGTTAGACTGAGCTAGTTTGAATTTGACTATCACCTCTCTAATTACAAATACTCACATATGCTGGGCAACTTCTGTGTAAGTAAGGTCTCAGGGAGACCTTACTGCAGCATTTCAATATATAAAGGAGGCTTATAATAAAGTTAAAGGGAGCCTTTACCAGGACCAGGGCCTGTACTGATAACATATGGGGAAATGATTTTAAATGGAAAAAAGGTAGGTTTAGGTTGGCTGTAAGGATGGGGCTTTGATTGTTCCAGGTTGGCTTAGGGACAGAGGGTATGGCTCTTTAGAGGCTCTGAACAATCCAGGCTTTGATGAGTTGGAATACATTTCGAACTGTTAAGAGTAACCATAGATAAGTTAAGAGTAACCATGGATAAGTTAAGAGTAGTCATAGATAAGTTAAGCATTGACCCTTGTAAACCCTTATTGATACTGCTGGGCACTTCTTCCGATGGCAGGCTGGCCACCTGCCTGGGAATGAGTGTGCATTTTAGTCAGAAAGTACAAAAGCCCAAGACTCGTGCAATGTGAGGGAGGCAGAGAATCTGCAGGGACGCCTGCAGAGAGTGAGCGTGCCACCTCGCACTGCAATGATGCTGCTTGGAGCTGGTTTTCTGATTGTCTTTTCAGGGTTGTTGCACCACATTTTATATATATAAGACCATGTAATTGGAAGAATGTTAGCTGCATAAAAATATTGGTATAACTTAGCATATGTGTTAGGCCTGACTGCAAGTCATGATGAAACTCAGAGAAGAGTTAAAGACAGGCTGTCCTTGGGCAAGCTGGAAAGTCCTGAATATTTGCAGGATCCTGATAAAGGAGGGATGAAGGGAGTTACACGTCCGTGGAAAGTCCCGAAAGCTTAAGATAGATGAGCCTTGGCAGAAGTTCCTGTTGTCAGCAAGATATGGATCCAGGAGGTGATGGTAAAAAACCATCCAATTAACAATTGGACTTGCGCGTGTGGACAGCAGCCGTTAGCCAATAATGAGTAGAATAATAGCACGTGAACAGCTAGTGTGTGTGTGTAACAACGTATAAGTACGGGTTTGTAGCATAATAAATTGAGCTTGTTCTATCACTCATATTGAGTCGACCTCCTTGCTCTGCCACTCCCTCTTCATAGGTCACCACGGGTAATCCTCATCCCCGTACCCCGACATTTGATCAACCTGGTCTAGTGACGGGGGGATGGACTAGATGATCTTTGATGGTTCCTTACAGTCCAAATCATTCTATGTATGTTTCTACGTTTCCCTCTTGACAGGCAAACGGCAGAAAGGGAGCCAGGCAATGTCTTTTCCCACCCTTGTTTTTCTCCACCATATCAACAATAAGGACATGGGATGATTCAGAACTGTGTTTTAGCTTCCACAATCACAGCCCATAACATGAAGGTTTGGACCACAGTGTCACAGCCCTGAGGATACTTTGTCTGAATGGCTATGACCAGCCTTGCTTCTGACCTACATCCACATGGGATCCAGGAGCCTTCAGCCCCTACCTACCCAAGCTGTGCTGTAGTAGTGCTAGTCTCCAGCTCTGTCACAGCATGTGTTTGCCTTGCCAAGTACCCTGCTGATTCTGACCCACTGGCTGATTTCCCAGACCTGCCTTGTCACTATGGACCCACTCAGGCATCACTGGCTTGTGTCTGACCAATGTCACTATCATTGGACCTGATCCTGATTTGCAGATCAATGTCACAGTTTTACTGTGGACTGTACATCCCTTGACCATCCTCTGTAGAGCAACCAAGTCATGTTGCACCTGGATACCAAAAATAGCTGAAGAAATGACTTACCCAGTGTCTGGCCAGCAAGCACACGACCGTTCTCCCCCAGGACAGCAGCACGTGCATGCCTCTCATTGGAGTACTGTACAAAGGCATAGCCCTTGTGAACGGAGCAGCCCACCACTCGCCCGTACTTGGAAAAAATGGTCTCCACATCTGACTTCTTGACCACGGCTGTGTTGAGATTGCCAATGAAGACTCTGGAGTTGATGGACTTGGGGTCATTCTTGTTTGTGATGTTGCTCGTCTGCACCTTCAATGACATCTTGAACACCTGAATAAACAAATCGATAGTCAGGGAGCAGTGCAAGGGGATTGCTGGAGTCTTACACAGAGGGGTGAGGAACAAATCTCTCAGTAAAGCCTGGAGCAAAGGAACCAGCTCCTCAACATCAGCAAGTCACAGTTGAAGGGGTCCCATCTCCAGAGACCCCCTGTGCATTAGGGAGGTGACAGTCACAGCCAGCGCAAGGCCCTTGCTGGAAACCTATTTATCAGGCTGAGACTGAGTATAGCTTTTAATGCCCAAAACAAGATTTAAATACATTTTACATAGAATCATAGAATAATTAGGGTTGGAAAGGACCTTAAAATCATCCAGTTCCAACCCCCCTGCCAGGGGCAGGGGCATCTCACACTAAACCATGCCACCCAAGGCTATGTCCAACACAGCCTTGAACACCACCACCGATGGAGAATTCACAGCTTCCCTGGGCAACCTATTCCAGTGCCTCACCACCCCAACAGTAAACAATTTCTTCCTCAGATCCAATCTAAACTTCCTCTGTTTAAATTTGAACCCATTACCCCTCGTCCTCTCAGTACAGTCCCTCATGAAGATTTCCTCCCCAGCATCCCTATAGGCCCCCTTCAGATACAGGAATGTTGCTATGAGGTCTCCACGCAGCCTTCTCTTTGCCAGGCTGAACAGCCCCAACTTTCTCAGCCTATCTTCATATGGGAGGTGCTCCAGTCCCCATAAAAGCTTTAATACTATTATAGGAAAGTTTTTACCTCTCTGTACTTAATTACAATTCAAAGGGCTGCTCTTTTGAAAGCAGTCTGCAGTCAGTACCTTTGTTCATGCCCACCTTTCCAAGCTTTCCTGAGCTCACTAGCATCCAGCACAGGCCAGTTCTCACCATGCACAGAGACAGCCTTGTCCCTGTGGATCCGCACTTACAGCTGGGAAAAGATTTGAGTTTTCTGGATACAAGTGATGTAAGTGGCAAAGCAGTCTCATGTGCTTCTATCTGGTATCTGCACTCTTCTGTCTGCTGGTACATTTGTAGGCTGGGCTTTGAGCAGAATTTTGTGCTGACAGGAGGTGTCACTGTTAGCTTGGAAATAGATCCACTGGAAGCCGCTCCAACCCGCTTCTCATAGCCTAAGGCACAATCCCCCAAGTTTCTTGACTGGGGTATTTTTAGGCAGCCTCTCAGAATGGGCTTCAGCTCTGAGGACTAAGAGGACCAAGGGACAGGACTGGAAATTGTGTGAAATTAAAGCTACCCTGGCTGCCTGCTTGCATTTCTGCAGAGAAAATTAGATCTGTCCAAAGATATCAGTTTGATTTTCATCTTCCAGAAAGAGAGGGGATGCTTTAGGACTGCTATTGTAAGCTGCGTACATAGCATGTGGTTGCTATCTGGGAAAAGTCAGCTCGGAGCTATGGAAGGAATTTTATGATGCACATGGGGATGCTGCTGCTCTTCTCCAGCAACTTTAAGCAGCACCCACAGGTACTCCCAGCACCTGGGGCAAGGCCACTAGTGTTCCCTCAACTCCAAGTGGTCACTGAGTCTGGCACAGGGGATGCACTGCTACCATAGTCCCCTGGTATCACCTCTCTGCCAGTCCCCAGCATCTGCCCTGGCACCAGGCAGAGCTAAAGCACCATCTGTCTTAGGGGTTTGGCTCTCTGGACTTAAAGACTAAGTTTGTCTGGGTGCAAGGTGGGGACAGTGGCAGCTGCTCACCTGCATGGTGCAGCTCCCATGGACCCGATCCCCAAGCCCTTGCTTGCAGCCCAGCCTGCCAGAGGCACTGACACACGATGCTCTGGCATGTGATGCCCCTGGGATACAGGCTTCCCGAGGCAGTGCTGCAGTCACCTCCCTGGAAGTGTTCACATACCATGTAGATGAGGCCCTCAGTGCCATAGGTTAGTGATGGCCTTGGCAGTGCTAGGGAATGGTTGGACTTGATCTTAAAGGTCTTCCAACCTGGTTGATTCTGTGATACCCAGAAGGGGCTGCGCCTGTCCATAGTTCCATTTTGCCTGAGGGTGCTTCTATCCACACAGATAACCATTAGGGCTCCTGTCACTGTCTCTGTACCTCCAGGCTTTGGAACTTCAGTCCAGCACAAAAGTAAAGAGACAACAGAGAAGACTCACTCACACTATTTCTAGGTCTGGCCCAGCCACATGCAGTCAGGGGAATGCCTTCTTCCTCAAAACAAAACCTAGTGTTCAAATATATTACTGTACTGTCTCTGTCTTCACATCCCATCAGCGGAGTTTTACTGCTCTTACCCCCCCCCGCCAGTGCCAGCTTAGGGAAAAGCCAGGCTGCCGTTTGCCCAAACCCTTCCTGAACACTCACCAGCCCAGATGTATGTTATTGCAACAGTCAGAGCCACTGACCAGCTGTTTGCCATTGCAAGGGCACTGAGCTCCTTAAGCCTGTGTAGGAGGAACGTGGGTTTAAGCTGCCTCTGTGCATGAGAACAGAAAAGGCTGTATGGGGGATTAGGGTAGAACGGGTGTGTGGGGGGCATTAATCATGTGATTTTCCCCCAAATCTAGTGTCTGCAACCTCTCATCAGGTGCAACACGAGCCAGCTCTGCTGCTCTCAATGAACACTTTCATTTAATGGGTTTGCTTAGAAATAAAAGAGCTGGATGGAGTTGAGCTGTTTCTCAGGTGGGCACTAAGGCACCAGATGGATCTTCACTTAGAGAAAGCCATCTCTAAGTCCTTCCTTCCATGACCTTGGCTGCCATGGAGGTGAGGGTTGAAGAGGAACCTGCACCTCTCCCAGGTCCTTCCTCCCTGTCCCCACCTTGCACCCTCGTCATCTGGCTCCTGTGACCTTCCCCCTGCTTCTTGCAGTTGGAAAAGCATGCGCTTATCTCCTCCCCATCTGGGATGCTGCATCCCTACAGCCTCATCAAACCTGTGGCTATAGAAGCTGGCGATGGGAGAAGTCACTTTTACCGCCCATTGCAGGGACCAGTGATGGAGTGGGGAGCTCAGCATCCACTTCCCTTGGTACAGACTTGTCCTTGGCTCCCTGGTGAAAGTCCCAGTGGCTTTGGGGCCATGTCAGGACATTGCAGGTCTGCACAGGAGATGTGCCTGTGGCTGATGAGTGATGGGATGGGGTCACCAGATGGAAAGCTCAAGGTCAGTCAAGGCAATGGCCACGCTGCTGGGAAAGACTTGGGAGGAAGCCAGCAAGGCCCCAGTGTCTCTGCAGATGAGATGTTCTCCCAGCACCATCTGCACACTGACACTGTTCCTGAACAGGCAGAGAGCAGGGCTTGGGCACAGAGCACTGCCCAAGGCTGGGGAGCTGGGACTACGGGCTTCTAGCACAGTACTGCTCTGAGATTTTGAGCACCACCAGCGCTGTCCCCAGCCTAACAGAGAGCCTGCACACCTCCCGCTTTGCATCTTATAAACCATTCATCACTGTGTTCAAAACCCCTGTGCAAAGTGCTCTGCTGCTGCTCCGTGCAAGCCTGGCATCCCCTGGAGAAAGCAGCCTCCCTTGCTTCCTCTGTCCTGTTCATCTGGGGCTTCCTCTTACACACGATATTCATTTCACATCACTTATTGGTCCCTCCTTACTGTAACAACTGAAAAAGGACACCTTAATCATTGCATATTAATATTTCATACTCCAAATAACTGCCTTCCAGCAGAGCACTTTGTGTTGTGCCCAGATTAAATTCAGCACAGCCATCAGGCACATTGGCTTAGTGTTCTTTCCATGGGAAACAACACAACTCACCAGAGCAGTGCTATGAAGTACAGCGTCTTCTCAAGTCACTGTCTCTTTGACAGGCCACATGAAAACCAGCAGGCATGAGTCAGAGCAGAGTAACTCAGACGTGAATGACATGTCTGATTAGGAAAATATACACAGCGGAGACACATATAACTGGTTATAGATCAATATTCTAATAACTATCAGCCTTCAGCAGGTGCATTTTCACAGCTATTATTTTACCTTGCATCCCACAACCACAACTGCAACAAGACAGACTTGAGCTGGAAAAGAGAACAAGACAGAAGGCAAGTAGTAATAACACTTGGACGTAGACGAATGTATACAGGGATCCTTCTTCACCTTTAAGACCTCAGAGAACACCAAGCACAGATGACTATGATTTTCTGCTAGGGAAACTGAGGCCCAGACAGACGAGGTCTGGAGGGTGTGTGCCATCAGCCTCACCAAAGCTTACAGAAACATCATAATCACACCTCCCACTCCCAAATGCCCCCAAAGACACAGGAAAGTTTTAGAGATTTAAGGATGAGATTGTCATAAGTTCCTTCTTTCAAGCCATACCACGGTGACCCCATAAACACATCCATCTGCACACAGGCTCTACCACCCAAGGGCTCTCCCACCATCCCCTTACCATCACCCCTGCAGTCTAACCCTACCACAGATCCATGACCACAGCTCTCCATGGATTCCCCACCCTGCTATGCATGGCACAAGGAAACCTGTTTGCCAGGCTGAGAAGAAAACATGGGATTGACTGAGCTTCTACTCAAAAAGTCAAGGATCCCCAGTGCCATTTCTTAGAGGTGTGAGGACCAGTCTGAGGTCCTACACAGCTCCCACGCTTAAGGAGAGGCTGTACCTGCCTGCACATGCCCCCAGTGATGCTGCAGCACTTGGAGGGGCACAGATACCCACTGCTAGCACTTTGTCCTAGGACAGTATGGTCGGAAACAGTGTCACAGTCCCTGCTGCCACAAACATCCAGGAGTCCCTTCAAAACACTGATATTCAATCTGGTAACAGTCCAAGGCCAGAGCTGCTTTACCCGATAAGCTATTTTTCCTCCCTGCTTTAAGTGCCGTGGTTCACAGATTAGCTGTTTAATTGAGAGCCAGGTGTCTGAAATCCCCAGGGGCCTCCGTCTTAGTGATGAACTGTCAGAGAAGAAAAAGGCAAAGCAAACCCACGGAGCCCCACCACCCTCTCTTGTAGAAAGCTTGCTATTTCAGCGTGACGGTAACATGCAAACGGGCTCTTGTTCTCCTCTTATCGCTCTTCTTCACAAAAGAGAAGATGTGGTTTTTCATCCTCCGTCCATTAACAAGTTTTCCCAACTCAGTGGCATTCCACTGGCAGCCAGATGACAAATGAAGACATCCTGCAGGGACCAGAGCCAGGTTTGGGGCCAATTTGGCATTTAGAGTACTGAAAAGAGCAGCAGCAAACTTGTGTCTTGCCAGCACATGTGAGGGATGTTGCAGCCTTTGGTGCACTGTGCTCCAGTGAAAGTTGGGGGTCCCCAGCTCTAATGCCAGGGCTGCTGTACTCCTGTTCAACACTGGAAGAAGCCTGAATGACACACATTGATTCAGGTCTTCTTTAACCATACTCTTTCTTAGGACAAAACCCAGTTCTGCACCACCTCACTGCTTTCTAGAGGATGCCCACCTCTTCTTATCCGTCAACTGTAATGTCTGTACGTCTTCCTCACAAGTGGGAAGAAGGATGGTTTTTAGGGAGGAACAGGGCAGTTAACATGCCCCAGCACAAAACTGGCATGGCTGTGACACTGAGCATGTCCCTTCAGGCAGCCATCAACCCAGATGCTCATCTCTAAGGGATTTCTGACTAAAACAGTCCTCCTTTTAGCCAACACCCCCTGTTTTAGAACAAAACAGAGCCAGCTACAAGACAGAGGAGCTCCACTGACCGCACTGCCACAGCACCATCGACAGCACAGAAATGCACATGCACTTAAAAGCAAAGTCCCTACTACCCCAGGTGCCAATCACTCCTCCCCCAGGAGCTGCAAGTAATTTGCTAGTGAGTCCCCAGATGCCAGCGCGGAGCTCCGAAGCATTAGTTTAATAACCAACACAAGCCCTGCAATGTTTTTAATAACTCCTGAGTCCCCAGCATGTCCTGCACAGAAACACAGAGGGGCTCAGCCCTCCTCCCGGGGAGCAGAAAGACCCTGTTCACTGTTCCGTGGTTCAATAAATAAACTGGAAGGAAACCAGTCCTAGGGGCTCCCTGGGGAAACAGCTTCAATTCTCCCAAATGTGACTGTTAAGGGACCAGAAAGTTATTAAAAAAATGATACAGACAAAGACGTCACAATTATTAGACCAGTTCTGCAGGACCAGGGCTGACTTTTGGGGAAATCTCAGCTGTGCTCAGAGGTGGCAGAGCCAGAACGCTGGAGACCAGCTGAGCAGGAGCCAGAGTAACTTGTTGAGAAGCTGTGAGCTCCCTTCGTAAATCCTTCCACCCCATAAAGTGCCAGAGGAAACTGTTTCCTCCTCCCAAGCACACAGGCTCTGCAGGTCCAGTTTCAGCCCAGTTTCCATCCTGCACACCATATTTTCCTTGGTAGAATGAAACAATTTTAACACCTGATATGCAGGAGACGCTGCTGCTGTAACAGCTCTGGATGGGGACTGCCTGTACTGACATACGTGGTGATGCATCTACACCACCCAGGGTCACAGGAGGCATCCAGCAATTACTGTCTCTGTGAGCACACCGGCAACTCCTGGGGAGCTCGGGGTCACAGCTGTATTTACAACCTGCCCTCACTGCCTGCTCTCACCGGTGAAGGACATGGTGTAGCTGCTGCCCGCCTCTGTCTCCTTCCCCCCTGTTTAGATGGGGGCTGCACTTTCGCAGCACAGAGAGAGCAAAGCTACTGAGCTACTACATCAGCCACATCTGGTTCAAGCACATTTGCTGCGGGACGTAAACAAATAATTCTGTCTGACACCATTAGCTTGTGGCAGATGCTGAGTTCTGCATTTTACAGGGTTCTGGTAAGAGGGGCAGGCCTGTTCCCTTGATCCATCTTACTCTATGCCACCTCTGACACACATTTACATCGGTACATCCTCTCCTAGAGCCGCTCTGTGCCACCAATACACAGTGGGTTATGTCACCTATGGCTGAAGCCCCAGGACAAGCGAGCGTGGGGATGCTGGCACCTTTGTGATGGATAGAGGGGAGCAAGGCAGAGTTAGACTCCACAACCTCTCCATTTTTGAGTGCTACCTCCACAGATCTGGGATTAACTCCCTTTTGATGCAGGGTGCTGCTGCCCAGATTAGTGGATACTGAGCACACAGCAACATGGACAGAATTAGCTCCCTCATAATCTTCCTTCAACTATCTGTCTTGCTATGCAAACAGCCTCCTTTTTTAATTTTTAATTAAAACAACAAGTCATTTTGAACTGGAGAAACCCTGCCAACTGGCTCTGATTTAAATTGCAGTGCAACTGGTAAATCCTTCCATAAATAATCAATAGCTGGTTTAATAAGGATTTAATCAGTTGTTAAAGGTACAACGGTTACAAAGTCTGTCAGGTCAGCACACTGTTTCTAGCTGTGGCTCATAACCATCTATCCTACATATTATTCATGCCTATAGAAAGCTTAAAAATCTATTCATTAGAGCTTTAATTCCTGTCTAGTAAGTGTGATAAAGGGATGAACTGAAGCTGGATCCTCTGAGATCCATGCAAGCAGCCTCTGCAGCAGCACTGCCCTTCACCCTGCCTGTCTCCATAGCTTGGGGCTCACTCCAAAGGACAAATGTGTGTGTGGTCATGCTGGAGCTAAGAGGACTCCCTGTGGGGCAGGACACGGAGCCCATAAGGCAGATACCACAGGCGTGCACATACACATGATGATCATGGATCATCGCCTTTACACCAAAGCTGCTGATCTGCATTGGCTTTGGAGGCAATGTTTTCCCACCTGCTTGGAAAGCCAAAGACTCTCCTTGGGTCAAAGATGGACAAAAGCTGTCCTACCAGCAGTGCAATGTGACAGCAAGGAGCATCCAAATTGCCCCTGACCCTCAGTCCTGCCCTATAGCTCAGAGATGAATTCCTTTGGAAACAAGGATGTGTCATGCACCGATCAGGATTTTCAGGCAGGTATCAACCTTGGTGGGTTATATTTGGGTTTCCACTCCAAAGCTAACAACACTGCACTTAAAGCATGAGTGTCCTGACAGCATAGGGGGCAAAAAAGGAAACTCCATCATCAGGAATGTGCTAGGAGCATGAATTAGAGCATCCTCTGAAGCCTATATGTATCAACATGCTGGGTTTCACCCTACAAGGAGCTCCTCCACACTTGAACACGAACTCCCCATTCTCATTGAACTTTTCTGGACTCTGCTTTTCCCATGAAAATATTCTTTAAATGAAAGCATTTGTCCCCTAAAAACAAAAACAAAAAAACTCAAAAAGGATCATTCTTTAATTGCAGAATATGCAACAAGTTGAGTTTCCAGGAGCCTGCTGCTAATCCTCTTGGAAATCTCTCATGAACAGACTAACATTCCTTTTGACAGCAGCAAAATAAATTTCAAAGGTCAATTGAATCAGATAAGCTCAGCCTGGCAGCACCTTCAGATGCAGAATTCCATGGATAACATTTAGGTTATGTTTGAGAACAGAAACAAAATTCTTTGGAGGAAAGAATCTTTAAAAGGAAAAAAAAAAAAAGGGGGTGGGGAAGAAAATTAAAAGGAAACAGCAATTAAATAGAATGTCATCCATAATCCCAGTGGTGCAGATCCTGATGATTACCTACTGGGCTATGGACAATGCTATGCGTATTAATCTAATTAAAGCCCCTTTTTACAGGCATCTGAAGGCAGCTCATTAGTGTGTTTCTGAGATGCTCATTAATGGCTGGCCATGACTAATTTCTTGAGAATTATTCTTTAATTCTTTATCATTTGCAGCCTAATAGGAAACCACAATGTTTCCATCCCTCACTCTCCCACTCGTACTCAGTGGAGGCAGGTTCTCATCAACTGCCTATTGACTTGACGCTCCTTAATGAACAACTCCCCCCACCAGACCAAATGTTTTAACAGCAAATGATTTATTTACGAGGAAAAGCAAGTGAACTTTCTGGGAACTTTCTGAGCTGTTAATGAACTGGCATCTTTGCTGATGCTTTTTATGTCTCCTGCTTACAGCAGAGAGGAAATGGAGTGGAGGAAGAGTGGGGCTTCCAGGCTGGCTGCAGAAGTGCCTCCTGCCCTGGTCCATGAGCCCAGTGCTCACCTCCTCATACAAAACACCTCTGGCCATGGCTAATGGGGGGACTCGGGAGCACTCCCAAGCTCCAGTGTTGGGCCATGCCACACCCTAAATAGGGCATAGAATCATTGAATCCCAGACTGGTTTGGGTTGGAAAGGAACTTAACATCCACTTCCAAGCCTCTGCCACAGGCAGTGACTTCTTCCAATAGACCAGGTTGCTCCAAGCTGTGTCCAACCTACATGATACAGGTTCCTGTGAGGATATGTGGGCCTCCAGAAGTAGGGGGAAAATGTGGGCTCCTATTTTATGCTGCCAACCCACCATCAGATAACTGAATCACCTGCCAGGGGCCAGCCAGCTTCCAAAAGCAACTGCTGCAGATGGAGCTTCACTGATGCAATTCGCAGTATTTAGCCCTTCTAAGCACAAGTCCTACATCTTGATGCCACAGCCCCTTTAACGCACAAACACTATTTGTTCCCAGTCAAGCTGGTCCTGCTCACCCCAATGGTTGTGCTGGGCTCCTGGGGCCATTCCTGCCTCTTCCAAGCCAAATCAGACTGTTCCTCCAAAATGCTTGTCCATGTTTCCTACAGAGAAAACATCTGATTATCGCCACACTTCTACTGGACTTTATGTCATAGGTATCACCAAAGCCAGGCGCTTGCTCCCCATGGAGCTGAAGCAGGGACGGGGAGCCTCAGGGATGCAGAACAAGAGAAAATTGCTGGTCCTTAGCACACTAACCCTCATTTTTTTAACAGCTGAGGTTTCTGACACACTCCTTTCCTCCCTCAGTTAATTAGCAGTTGACTGCCTTTAAAAATTATGTCAGACACTAAATATGCAGAATGACACAAATGATAATGATACAGAGAGTCAAGTCGCTGGGATGTGAGCTCCTACTTCACTTGTGGTGGGATTTGCTGAGGCTTGGTTGCCTAAATACCACCTCCAAGGCTCCATAGTGATTGGAGAGGGACCCTCAACCCAAGGAAATCATCTCATTATGGGAAGGATGGAGCCTGCAGTGATGGAACAGGGACACCTGAAAAGTAGATGAGCTGTTTGAGATGACCACTATGTCAAGACCTATGTTGGTAGCCATTCCCTTTCCATTTGAGAAATAATAAATCCTGCATCCCATATACTGGTCTTTGCCTCTCCAGTTCTCCAGATGCAAAGACTAGAAGAAAGCCTGGATTTATGGAGGGTACACCTGCTCCTGTGTGCTGTGCTACTCTCAGCAACAGTTCATCTGAAGCCCAGGGGTGACTGATGGTCCAGTGATTTTCCCACTGATGTCAGCAAGTGTTTGGTCAAAGCCAGAGATACCTGAGGTACTACTGCTCTCATTCTCCATCAGTATCCTCATGCCACTCTTGCATACTGTCATTATGTGTGATGGTTCGTAACTGTGTGGACTCTTGGGGCTCACCGTTGATGCCATTCATACCCCTTCACACTCTGCCAGCCCTTCTCCAGGACAGCCTCACCCTTCCTACCATAGTGTTAAGCTATCACAGAGGAGGCTAAAGACACAGACCTCTTTTTTAATAATACAAAATGATCAGTACCCCATCATTGCTGTTGATTATGCTCATTCTTTGCTGTAAATGAAGTTTAGAAGTCATTAAAAGATTTGTCAGCTGTGACTTATGAGCCCTTCTTGCCACAGGGGAGTGAAGTAATGACAAATTCTCTCCACCACCATATCATCTGTTATGTGTTAGAAGTTGCCATGTTCCAATTACTAGGGACCCACCGAATCTGTAAGTGAAAAGCAACTGGAATTTCCTTCACAGCTGCTGGGACCATTAGTCAGAGCTGGTGGGATTCATGGCATCAGGCTGAGAGAGAGTCAGGACTAAAACAACTTCAGTGCATGAAGGGCACCGCTGGCTACTGCATGGGGGTTTATCAACCTTAATGCTGCCTTGGGCAGATCTTTGGGGAGCTGGATCAACCCCTGTCTTCCCAAGCAGGAGACAAGACTGAAGGGCTGCAGGAGCTGAGGGCTGGGGTTACTGGGACATGGCCAGCACTCGGTGGTAGGATGGAGCCAGCTCTGTAACCAAGCCAAAAACTAAATAAAACAAGCAGCTGTCTCATTTTCGTTGCTTGCAGCACAGTGGCAAAGGATGTAGTTAGTGCCAACTGCTGTGCTGCCTTGTCTGCCACTTCTGATGAAGCTGGCACCAAGAACTCCCCGGCTCTGTAGGGACCCTGCAGCTCCTCACCAACATGGGCTGTTCAACCCTGACCTTCCTATGGGATGCTGAACAGCTTTTCTGCACCAGATACTCCTCCCCTCAGCCATATAGGTAAGATACTGGCCTTCAAGTCATGGCAGGAAGACAGAAGCTCTTTAGGTCATCAGAGAATCACAGACTGCTTTGGGCTGGAAGGGACCTTAAAGCTCATCCAGTTCCAACCCCCTGCCACGGGCAGGGGCACCTTCCACTACAGCAGCTTGCTCCAAGCCCAATACAACCTTGTCCAGGTCTCTGTAGCATCCCTTCTCTAGCCCTTGCCCTGTGGACTAGCCCCAGTGTGCAGGTTTTACACAAATCCGATGCCTATCAGTGACTCCCAATGCTCATCCACTGCAGGGGAAGGGCACGCACTGGGTGTTACCAAACTGCCTGGGTGATTCCAGGGAAGCACTGTGGAGCTTCTTGTTAACAGCTTATAAAATCAATTAGATCACATTAAATGGCAATTTGGCCCTCATCACACTTAACCTCCATGTGAGATGGGTAATGGCCCATGGAAGTTTACTGCCTGTTTGACTATAATTTGTTGGCCACGGTGGAGGGAGCATTCACAGTGACAAACTTTGCTTTCCCAGGCAACAATATCTATCACTAAAATCTTTGAGATGAGCTTCTCCCCAAGCTTTTCTCTATGAGACCCCACTGAAGGTGTGCCAGAATTGCAGTCATGACTAGATCACTGTGTCAGGAGCTTGTGTCCTGCATCTGGCACTGGCCAACACCGAGCCACTGTCTGTAACATCAGCAGAGGTCTAATGTGCTCACTCAGTGCAAAGAACTGCCTGCAAATCCCCTGAAGAGTGTGGCTGACAACCTCACTGTCATGGGTTCAGCAGCAGCAGTCATTTTTCTCCTTCCTGGTGGCTGGTTCAGTGCTGTGTTTTTTGATTTTGGGCCTGGGAACAGCGCTGATAACACCAGTGTTTTCAGTTACTGCTTGGTAATGTTTAGTCTGGCAAAGGACTTTTTGAGCCTCATGCTCTGCCAGGGAGGAGGGGAGGCCGGGGGGAAGCAGAGACAGGACACCTGACCCAAACTGACCAAAGAGGTATCCATACCATAGCATGTCATGCCCAGGATGGAAAAACAGAGGGCAGAGATCCAGAAGGGTGTGTGGGAGCACAGCCTGGTTGGGCTGGGTATATAGGTGGTGAGTGATCGCATCCTTTTCCCTTGTATTTCTCTTGTCATTATTATTACTGGTGGTAGCAGTAGTGATTTATGTTATACCTTAGTTACTGAACTGTTCTTATCTCAACCTGTGGGAGTTGCATTCTTTTGATTCTCCTCCCCTTCCCCCTGGGACTGGGGGAAGAAAGTGGGGGGAGTGAGTGAGCAAAACTGCATGAGGGCCTTAAACCACGACACTCACATGCAAAGCTTTATTGTCTTTCATTCACCCTCCCTCATCGTGCACAGAAGCAGGCAGGCATTTATCCTGTTAATCATATTTTATCCTATTTTACCCTATCAAGTCTATTCTTTCATCAGCAAAACTGATTGCCTGGGTCTGTGTCTACCAACGCTCACTGGAGCCAGCATGACTTTCAGCTGCTATTTGCTTTCCTTGCTCTGTAGGGCATCTTTGACTATCACCAGGAACCGTGAGCAGCACAGATCTGTCTGGACACGGCTGCTCCACAATTACTCATTTTAACAGTAGCAGTCATTGGAAAAGCAAAAGAAGAATGATTTCATTTTCATAACCTTGAGCTCCCCCTGCCCTGCTTAGATGATCCCGCCTGCATTATTGTCATCCCTCAGGAGCACAGACACCACAGTGCTCCTGCTGCAGAGAGCACTGGGCACACTCAGGACTTGGTGTTAGCACTCAGATGCCCAGGGTTTCACCAGTGTGGTGGATGATGAAACCCTCCCCAGGAAACCTGCTATTGCCTGTAACAGATAAACCTTGGTCAACCAACTCACACTTGATTCCTCTAGCTACACATTTGTGTGTAAATGCTAAATGAGTCCCATGGGAGCTTTTGGGAAGGACCAGAGATGTGATGGGAAAAAAGCATGGCTTGTTTTCTGATACCTGCAGCTTATGGGGCATCAAGTCAGCTCTTATCACTTGAGCCTATTTAAAACACCTCTTTTTTTCCCCCAAAGGAAGAAATCATAAACAGTTGTGTTGATCTTTCTGGCTTTGCTGAGGCGTTCTTCCACGGTGCTACCTGGCCAGCTGACCTCTAGCTCCTGAGCACAGAGGGGTGAATATCACTGCAGTCACTTCCTTCACAGCTATTTAACATCTTAACTTGTCTCAATGGCTCAGATATGCTGTAACTGACTTCCAGCTGGGGAGGACAGCTAAAACTGGGAGGGCTCTGCATTAGGGGCGCTGATCATCTTTCATATAAGGAGGTAAAAACCTTCCCCTTTGAAGCACTCACAACAACAACTTACACAGGAAAGCTGGGAAAATCCTCTCTTTCACTACAATCTTTAACCTCCATGTGCCACAGTCCACATCAGCATAAAGGGGTTGCTTTTGGGGCTCAATACACAGTCATGAAGATTTTGCTCATGGCTGCAAATTACATTGATGAAAAGTAACCTCTAAATGCAAATGATGACAGTGATAGCTGCTATATATGATGCCTGGAAGATCATTAATGCCAATCAGCTCACACATATGGTATACACACCTTGTCAAAGTAAAGTGAGATCACTTTACAATAAGATCCCAAGCTGGGTTTATAGAGGTAATAACAGTATCAATAAACTCAGACTTTAAGATGTTTGACTTGGAGCACATGTTTCCACTAGAAACCTGAACAGTAAAACATCGTCTTGGATTAAGACCTGGCTAAACAGGGAATTCTACAACCATCATCACACAGGTGCTGTTAGGGCCCCACCACAGCCAGTTTCTGCGCTCATCCTCTCCTCTGTCTTTACTAATGATCTGGAGGAAGGCACTAAACCATCGCTGCTGCTGTCTGCAGGTGCGATGAATAACAGAGTGGGTCACAGCAAAATGCATGGTAGTGGAGCAGAGTACATGGGCTACAATCTCACGGTGAGGCACCCTCTTTTGGACACAAACTATGGAAAACCTTTGAGCTTATTGTGGAAAACTAACTGGACTCAATGGCTTATGGAGTCCTGGGGTGAACAGACCAGGTATTGGTTTCAGGAGGCAGATAATCCTGCTAATTCCTGCTAATTCCCTAACCTTAACCCTAATCCAAGGAAGTCACAGACAATTTGGAGCTACTCAAGTATTGGAAAATACTCTATTTTTACAAAATCTTTTATGCTTGACAAAGAAGAATGTACCTGGTGGCTCGGCCAGGGGCTGGAAGTGCCATGATGGACAGCACAAGTGCAAAAGAGACTTTTATCAATCTGATGGACCAAGCCATGACAGCAGCTAGCGACTGAAGGTGAAGCTACTAGACAAGCTGAGATGATAAACAAGGTACAAATGCTTAATGCTGTGGTTAATCAGTCTGAGAGACTCCTTGGTTTGATAGATTCTCTACCAGTTTTAAAGCCAGGTGGATTATTTTCCTAAAAAGCCTGCTACTGTTTATGTGTTGGTTCATCATGCACCCAGAGCCACCCCAAGGCCTGATTTATATAGGTGGTCAGATTAAGGGATAATTTGTTGTAATAAATTTATTCAGCATCTTATCATCCACATGACTGCTCATGCACGTGCTGCATTTATTTCACTGCCAGGAGTTCTCCATTCACCACCACCAGGACATGCTGTCACAGGCAGGAGGTCATCCGGTGGCCTTGCTAAAGCTAAAGTTAGTAGGAACTTTATCTAGAGTCCTAAAATCTGTAAGAATGTATTGGCTGTTTCCCCATTTAAAGGATGTTTAGGTCTTACTTTCAACTCTCTTTGAAATAAAATCCACATTTTCATTCAGTCACTATTACCAGATGAATCCTGATTTCAGTCCAGCACCAGTGATGCTGTTGGTATCACTAAAACTGAGCAGAGAAGAGACACTCCAGTGTTTACTCAGGGTTCAATTCTCATTCAGCATGAACAAAACCTTGTCAGCTTAAACTTCACGTGGCCAGCTATGCAATAAAGATGGGTGCTTTGAGATGCTCCTTTCCTGATTCATGAACAGTTCCCCTCCTACATGCCCACACAGAGAGACTGGCTCCTGCTACAATTAACTATCACTGTTCCATTGAGATCACTAGTAAAAATGTAATGGGAATATGTGAATTACCATTATGACTTTATTTTTTTTTTCCTGCCTGAAACCTTGTATGATGCCATTTCTTCCTCCACTCTACGGTCCTGCATTGGGATCAGTTCAGCAGTGATTCCTCCTGGCTGCAGAGCAGGAGAAGATGAAGTGCTAAATACACAGTGATATCAAACTGCATGCAAACACACCCCTGACTTTGGGAAGCAGCATGTGCACTGCATGTACTCTGCAGGCTAATTTCATTTTGGGATAAGAATGGCACAGGTCTCTTGTACTATGTATGAGCAGGAATAGTGTCCTTTCCACTTGCACGTTTGCACTACAGACCTGGTGTAGAGCCTGAGAGCAGGTAAGGAGAGGCAAGACATAGGAGAGGTCTGAGAGCCACAGAGGCTACATCAAGCTCAATCCAGAGCATGGAGCAGGGCATTACACAGGAATTTTGTGAGATTTCCACACCTTTACAAGGCTCCCTGCTGCCTGGACATCTCGCAGCTAGAAAGATTAAAGGGATTAGAGGCTTACAGACAATGAGACAGGGAAAGGCTTTAAAAAGTACCAAGGTCTTCATTTGCAAGGGATGTTTAAAAAGTGAATGGAGTGAGGACTTTCTCCCACAAGAAAGTGGGAAAATTTATTCTGTAGCAAGTTTACCTGACCAGTAAAGTGGTTAGCTCATTCCATGTGAAAGTACTAATGTGTATTTTACATGGTGCAGAGACAAAGGCATACCTCATTTGCTCCTCTACAAATCAGGTGAAGAGAGTGAACAGGGTTAGTAGGGTGGGTAGAGAATATGGTGTGATGAACACAACAACAAAATCACTGCTAAAGTAAAGCTGGGAAGCACTTTTCCAGATGAGCAGTGCATTGACTAAAAATTATATTTGGGGGTAGGCTGAATGCTCCTCCTAAAGCATGCAAAAAGTCTCACTGGAGCACTTGCAGAAGGAGTAACGTGCAGATAGCTTATTTTCCATACACATAGTTTAGTACTGGCAATGCCTTGCTGAACTCTCCCCTGTTTTTCACTCCCATCCCTGCCCTAGGAGGGTCATACTGTTTCCTATGCTAACTGGTAGCTTGGGTCTGCCTTGGCGAAAAGTGAGACTATAAAAAGCAGAGGGTGGAAAGAGCCCTTGAAGGCTTTCCAAAGTAGGGTTTACAATCAAGAAATGCTTTTTCTTTTCCATTCTCCAGAGGCACAGATCCATCTGAGAAGGAAAGGGCAGGATGGGTGACGCTGAGCAGCCTTAAGTGGCTGGAGGATTCCTGCCTTGGGTACAGCCTCCCAGAAGGCATCCTACCCAAGCTTGTTTCTCCTTGGCCCTGAATGCAGCTCCCGCAGAAGGAGAAGCAATTCCCAGCATAGGTGTCTTTCCATGCTGGCTCTTTCAAGCATGGTTTTCTCTATCCTCAGTTCCTGCTAACCTGCACACCCCAAATAATGCACCACCAGGAGGCCAGGCAGTGTGTGCCTCCAGTGAAAGCCTCATCTTCATGGGTTTGTGGACATGCCTCTATAAACACGACTGTGCACAGCTATAGCACTTTCAGAAACCCTCTCAAAACTTCAGACCCCAGCACCGAGACCCCCGTTTGCAATACCTCAGAGCCAGTCTGAAAGTGTCCCAACACCTGCAGGCAT
Source organism: Forpus xanthops (assembly GCA_032466535.1). NCBI lineage: Eukaryota > Metazoa > Chordata > Aves > Psittaciformes > Psittacidae > Forpus > Forpus xanthops. The sequence goes on along the minus strand of JASSUY010011263.1, from coordinate 6,462 downwards.
CTGCTCTGTTTGTGTATCACTTATGCCCAAGGTCCCAAGGGTGCTTCTGACAGCCCCACACACCTCTTGGTGCAGAAGAGATGCTTTCAGTTTGGTGTCCATCACCATGCACAAGCCTAATACCAAAGAGCGCTCAGCCTCCTTTGCATTTGTCATGAAAATCAAAGATGGTAAGAGGGAGATTAATACACACAAGGCTAAAGGTACTTTACTACAGGTGACTCGTTCTGCTCAAGCTACACAATGCTGGCATACATTAGAAAGTAGAACCCACCCTTGTGAGATGCAAAATGGATGGAAACCAGGTTTGGCTGGATATGGGGATTGTCTACTAATGCAGGTATTTCCCCAAGCCACAGAAAGTTGGTGCAGCTGAATCTGGGCCAAGCTGGAGTCTCTGCACCATGGGGCAGGTGGTCCCAGGGCAGAGCACTGCAGTGGTGGCACTGAGACCATCTACAAGGCCTGGAGCTCCTCTGAATTACTCCAAGGGCTGGAACAGGAGGAGGAGAGGTGTTGTGTCATGGTCATGCAAAAAGCCTTTTAAATTGATTTTTGATGTACCGAGCTGTAACCAACTTACCCCTTGAAGAGCAGAACTGGAGTCATGCATTCTGCTAATAAAGAACACCCAACATCCAGACACTTTGGTACAGAGTAAACACCAAAGGGGACATCAAAAGAGAAATACCCCATGTGGTTACCACAGCATTAAGTCTCCTCCTGGTGCAAATCATAGGTGTGCTATGTGCAGTCCCACCTAGGGAAAGATCTGTCCAGTGATGGTCACAGACAGCAACAATGCTAAAAGCAGCAGCAGAGCTAAACTTCCCTCAGCACTTCAAGGCCACACTGATGCCCTTGGCTCTCAGCTGTGTACCCACACAACCAAGCCATTACAAACAGACAATGTAGATTATATTTTAAAGCAGCAACAGGGGTGCAGAGAGCTGTAAATTGTGACATACATTTTCCGCAGTTCAGCCTCCCCTGCAGCATCATAAACCCTCGTGAAAATAGGTCCATGCCAGGGGGTATGAACTGGAGTGTTAAACCTGTTAATCTACTTATACTTCAAAAACCCTATGTGAAGTTGAAAGAAATTGAAACAGATTAGGGCTGTTAATGGCATTCAGTGGTTTCAGGTGTTTCAGTTACAAAATCCCAGCCACAGAGCAAACAAGGATGCTCCACTGAGGCTTCCAGTTCTCAATAGCCTGACATGGTCGTATGGGTTTTGGAGTCAGATTGTCCCTTGGTTCACTCGTACTATGCCCTGCAGAAAAGGGCTGCAATTCCTGATCTGATCTGTGGTTCACTCCTGCAGAACGATCAATAATCACTATAATCATGCCCTAGCAGTGCTCCTCTCTCATTGCCTGACTTTTGGAAGTGGTGTAACTTTACTCTTTCCAGGACTTGTTCCTGATTTATTTCTCGGTTGTCGCCTATTGCTTTCCAAGCAGCCTCTACTGTTGCAGGGGACTTGCTGGTGGCTCCTGGAGAGCACAGTGGTGTGAAGGCAGTGGTCTTCTACCACGGGCACTGGTGGCTCTAGCTCTACCACAAGTGAGATGAACAGGGTGTCCCCATTTAAGTGTCAAGTGGCACCGACCATCACTGGCTGAGCACAGAAAGTCCCTTTCTTCCTTCAGTGCAAGCCCTGGGGGTGGTTCTCATGCCTCTCCCATTGTCGGTGTGCCCTGGGTATGTGCACAGACCCAGCAGTGCTCAGCCCCAGCCTCAGCAGAGAAACGCACTGTTTCAGAGAAGGCTGAGATGCTCCTCCTTTGGGCAGTCTCTGCTGGCTTTAATAGCAATGACAGAGTGAGTTGACAGAGCACATATAAAACTTTCCAAGATTTAGATGAGATTTACAGAGTGCTGGGCATAGGAAAGTATTTACTGTGGAGCAAAGGTGAGAATGAATCTAGAGAGCTGGACATGGGAATAGAATCCTAGAACAGTTAGGGTTGGAAAGGACCTTAAGATCATCTAGTTCCAATCCCCTGCCATGGGCAGGATACCTCCCACTAAACTATGTCACCCAAGGCTTTGAACACTGTCAGCAATGGAGCATTCACAACTTCCCTGGGCAACCCATTCCAGCACCTCACCATCCTTATAGTAAAGAATTTCTTCCTTACATCCAATCTAAACTTCCCCTGTTCAGGTTTTAACCCATTACCCATTGTCCTATTATCACTACAGTCCCTAATGAATAGTCCATCCCCAGCATCCCTAGAGCCCCCCATTCATCAGTGGGGAAGAACAAGACAACTTACCTGTTTTCTGCAATTCCATTTACAGCCAAGAAAAATGAGCCATCAGAACATAAATTATACGTGACAGGAAAGGACAAACTGCTCTAATCAAAACAACAGCAGATAACTCCTGGAAGAACCCTGTCACAGGCTCCCAGCTCCATGTGGAGGGTGATATTGAGCTGGGAGGATGTTTCTGGCAGGATGAGGAGACACGGACACTGCAGACCCTCACCTCCTCTAGGATGCATAAATAAGTACCTGGAAAGCAAGCAGTGCACCTCCAGAATACTGATATCCCAGTGCTAGTATTTTCTGGCTCCCTTATGCAAAGCCAAGGCAATGTGATTTAAGTCAAAGCATTATAAATACATAGAAACTTCCCATCTGTGGTTGAGGTGAGGTAGAAGAAGGGGGTGCAAAGGAAATACAGAAGCAATGAAAACAAAGCTAATAATACAAGTTGCTGAGAACGGCTGGCTCCCAGACATGCCTGAAATGGTTCCAAGTGGCAAAGCTTTTGTCTGCATCTCCACTGCACTGTTTATTTCTTGAAGTGTGAACCTCAGGGTCAACAGCATCACGCTGGAGCTCCTCTCAAGTTAGCTGAGCCCTGAGCAGCAGTGAACTCCTTTCTGCCACTGTGTTGGCAGAGAGCAAACCCCAGAGCCAGAGAGGATTTTATCTTCTTGTGGTGGAACAAGAGGATACGTTATAAATCCAAACTAGCCTGCAGTTAGGCCATAATCCCTACTTGGAGACCAGTTAGTAGTCTCTGCTACAAACTTGACCAGGGGAGCAGGTTCAGAGAATATCGAAGATCTAAGAAATGAGTATTTAACTAGAGATCTACATCTCCATTCAGATCATACAGCAAAGACTTAGACACCACCTGAGTCTAAATCAGACCATTGGGAAAGCTCAGAGTGATCTGGGTGCTGAAATTTTTCCATATGCTCTGAGTCTGTTTCACTTCAGTTATTCCAGAGACCAGCTGGGTCTTAAGTCTGTTTGATTCCTCCTGGAGAAAGCAAAGAACCAAACAGACTGTGCTAGGAGGGGAGAGAGGAGTTCCTACTGTGAAAGCTCTTTAATATTTTGCCTTTCCCCATGACAAGGAACAAAAATGTAGTAATGTTGAGCACTATGCTCTTTTGCCACATTCACCTCAAGTGACTCGCCCAAGTTCACATGGTCTGGCTGTGGACAGTGCACAAACTCCTTCCTTTTGAAACCTCAGTCCCATACCTGGGTCTGCCATGTGAAGTAACACAATGCTGAACATCCTTTCCCAGCCTTCCTGTGCAACGTGGATGTAGATCCATCTCTGCCATCCCACATCATCTCCCAGTTCTCTCCGCAAGCCAAAATCCCATGACGAATTTGGACTCCTGATCGTTTTAAAAACATATCTTTGAGTTGTTTGCATTGGCCTTCTGCCACTTGAGGCTGAATTTTCAATATTCAGAAATACATTACTGACCTTTTGCAAGTGAAGATGTTCAGAATTGATATTCCTGTAAGAACTGAGGGTTTAAGAAATTAAGACCTGAGGCCCATGGCAGAACCACAAGGGCTGGCAAACCCTGCAAGAGACTGAGGATGTAGCCTGACACTTCTCTTCCCTTTACATAACTTACTCTACAATCATTTATTCCTAAACCAAACATTGCTTCTAGCAGAACCTTATTATTAAAAAGTTCCCCTCCAAAACACATGATTCTCATTACTATAATTCTAATAAAAATATGAAAATATGGATGAAAATACAAGAAACAGAAACCTACGGGAAATCCAAGCAGCAAGACCTGTGGATCTGATGCCTTACTGATGCAAACTGATGGATCTCTGGTGACTTTAGTTGTGTCATGATAGTTCACACTGGCAGAAAACTTGGGGCACAGCTAACATGAGGTCTGGCCTGGTGAGCAGATTTCCAGTGTAAGCTGAAGTCAGCACAGACATACTCCCATCAGTCAAGAAGTGTATCAGGTGCTTTCCAAAAAGTGAAGTTTTATGGTCTTGGAGATCAAAATTCAATGAAATTTGAAAGAAAAGGGATAAATGAAAGGGATCTTCAGAGTTCATAGGAAAGGTGAGGCAAGCCCTGGGCCCTGGAACCACATCTCAAAAACCTCTGAGTTGAACCTGCTGCACGGGCAGGCGACGGGGCTTGCTGTGTGTGAATGTACACCCGCCTTGGGTCTCAGGTGCCAAAGGTCAAGACAGCAAGTTTGTAATATGAAAAGATGTTAAGCAGACAAGATGCAGAGAGGAATCCTTTTGTCAGGCAACAGCAGGGAAACCCCATGTCCCAGGGTTTCAGGGTTCTCTCCTCCTGCCTTTATCAGCCGGCATTTATAAAATGCATCCTGAGGTCTCTGCCAAGCGCATTATGAAAGTAGAAAGTCTTGTGGGGTGATGCTGGTGGTGACAGCACCTCTAGTGTGGCGGAGCGCTCACTGGTAATGTCCCCCACACTGAGCTCCTGCTCCTCACACACTGCAAGCCTGGCTGGTGCCTAATAAGGAAAACCAAATATCCTCACTTCAGGAGAAACAGGGTCATGAGGACTTTAAAGGCCTGAGCAAGCACTTCACTGTCATACCTCTACCTCGGCTGTGGGTCAGCCAGAAGGAATAAGAAGCCCTGCTTTCCCCATAGCTCCCCAGTGGTTTGCCAGACCATTCCCTTCCTGAATCAGACAGCTCTGGCTCTCCTTAGAGCTCTCCTCATTCCCTGTGATGTATGACATCAGAGAACTCTCATATGTGCAGTGGGCAGGCTCATTTATACAGTGTTTGAAAAATAGATGAAGTGCAATTTGGTGTTGTAGCAGAGCTCTGTCCCCCCTGGGGTGTCAGGGCATTTGATTAAAACCCTTTTATGGGAAATCAATATTTTACTCATTATAACTTTCATTCTCAGACCTAAAAACTACTGAGATAGACTTGTAAGATACTGCACTACATGCATGCACACATGGGTCTATGCATTAGGGGAGGAATCCCTTAGCATTTTTCTTTCCTAAGCACACATGGAGGTAAATAAGCAGTGAGAGGGTTAGTGACAGACTGCTGTAGGGAAGCACCATTTATTGCTGAATTAAAAGTTCCCACTTAGAAACACTGGGCCAGATCATTCCAAGATCCTAGCCAAGGTGTGAAGAAGCATCTTGGACAAAACTCTTCCAAGGCTAAAACAGCCTAAATCTTTGAATCACATCTAAGGGCAGTGGCTGACACAGAGACTGGAATGATGCTCAGCTGAATGAAATGAATATAGCTCTGACTTCAGATTCATGAGACACAGTTGGCTTTTGATTCTCTCTCTGAATCCCTGGAGACCCTGGTGAGTCCCTTTGCAGCTCTGCGCTTTGGTTTTCTCTTCTGTACAATCGGCTGAAGACACTGTCCTCCTATGGGGTAGCACCTGCAGCCAGACTAACCTCAGGTGCTGGAGAAGGAGCGGGATTGTCAATGGGAATTTGCCACAGACTGTTACCAACCAGTCCCTGGCTCTACCCAAAAGTGGCTACAGGACTAGAGGCAGTGTGGCACAAACTGTAATTACCACCCCTAAAAAACCCAGCAGATGCAGAAACGAAACAAGCAGCAATAATAATAACAAAATAATATTTAATAATCCCTTCCCAAAGCAGCACTGATGTATTTCTCTAAAGGGCTGTTTGCTTCCTACAACCTGATCCGTTACCACTGAAACCATAGCAACAGCCCAGATTGTACCATTACACATGAGGATGCACAGCTACCCTATCTGCACCAGCACCTTGCCTGGTTGTGACAAAGAGAAGAGATGTCCAGGCTGAACACTGCAGCTTGTACCACCTCACATGACATATGGGCTGTGTGGCACAGGCTCCTCAGACTGCTGGTCCCAGTGCCACATGGTACAAGGTGCTGCATGTGGCAGGATATGTTTACTGGGACCAGTGTTGTGATGCTGAATCGAGCAGGAAAAATCAAAGCTGGCAGTGACAGGATTTTCCAGTACAAACTGGGGCCAGAAGAGACTCTCTCCATAGAATCTCAGCCTGGTTTGTGTTGGAAGGGACCTTAATGCTCCTCCAGTTTCAACTCCCTGCTGCAGGCAAGGACACTTTCCACTAGAGCAGCTTGCTCCAAGCCCCTGTGTCCAACCTGACCTTGAACACTGCCAGGGATGGGGCAGCCACAGC
>JASSUY010011260.1:17976-35785 GCA_032466535.1 Forpus xanthops | reverse complement strand
ACCTGTGGGAGTTGCATTCTTTGGATTCTCCTTCCCATTTCCCCGGGACTGGGGAAGAAAGAGGGGGGGGGGTGTGCGGAACTGTTTGAGGGGGGCCTCAAACCACGACAAGCAGCAACTCAGAACAGTGGATATGCAAAATTACCACCTTCGCATTGGTGTCTCTCAGGAGCATTCTGCCTAAATGTCTGCTTACACACAGGTCTTCAGAAAAAGAACATCAACTAAATATTTATGACTCCAGTAAAAAATTAGTCATTTGCCTGTTTAAAAAGTCAGCACAATTTCTTTATATGATGATGGAGGACAATATTAATCAGAGAGCCCATAAGCTTTTTGCGAATTATCTGGGCTGCAAGCACTTCACTAATATGCTTTACCTTTAATTCAATTCTGTCTTCATAGTAATTGCTGCTTACACAGTATGTTTCATAACCCAGGATAATACTCTTTTTATGTATTTCTTTAAAATTAATCTAATACGACACACAGTTTATTAATTTCCATTGAAACACTACAGAAAAATCTATTAAGGTGCTGGTCATCAGCCTAATAGTAATAATATATGTTCCTTTTCTCACTTAGGATCTGAAGTGGATAAAACTGCATTTGATAGCAGATGTGCTATTCAGATGAATATCTGAATGGAATAGGCCTATAAATAGAAGAGAACTCTAAGGTAATAAAATGATTTATTCATTACTATAATAGCTGGATTTCCATCCAAGCAACACTACTGAAAGGAAGACAGAAATTACATTAGACTGACTCTAGCAATGTGATATCCATCTGTGTCTAACCTCTGTGGATGAGAAGGAGCTATATCATCTGACTGCTGCTGAGGCCAAGGGTTCTGAGAACTCACTTCAAAACAAATACTATCTTCTATACAGAGGTCCACCTGGGACATAGCCTTACTGTTCAAGGCCCCTTACCAGCACAGGGTTGAAATAGTGCTTGTCCAGAGATAGTGCACTCTCTGCAAAGGTATAAATAGCTTGGATCTCCATCTGTCAGTAACTGGTGCGAGTCCAATGAAGTTAATGCTAAATGAATTTATACCAGATGACAACCTTGGCCTGGAGCCTCTTAGAAAGTCACTTGCATTCAATCAAAACACAATGAATTACCTGTATTTCTCAGGCATTTCTTTTGATATGGATTGCTGCTGTTGTGTTCATTCTGCTTTTAGAGCAAGGACACAAAGACCCTACCTTCTAGTCAGGCCCATTGAGAGGAAATGGAACAGCTCATATTGCTAAAAATAAAATAAAATGAGGAAGAGAAATGCAAACCATCACGATTCCTCCATTGGCCCCTCCCTACCACATCGAAATCATCAATGCAAGGAGACAAATCCCTGAAAGCACAAGACTTCAGGTTCTGATTCTTTTGAAGAATGACTCTTTTTGCATAAGTATGAAGTATAAGAACAAAACCAAAGTGCCTGAGCAAGAACCATGCATCATTTATAAAGATTTCCCAAATGCAAGTAAACAGAATCTCCAAAGCTCTCTGCATAGGAGCTGTTACAAGCAAACATTCAAATATGGTTTTATTACATACTTACTTACTACATACTTATTAGTAACATAAGTAATATATTTCTAGTAAATATTTTTCCTGGTCATACACTTTCCATCATGTGCTTTTTCAAATAGCTCTTGTATACGCAAGGCCAAATACAATTTTTTTTAATCATTTATTCTTAAATGTATTTATATAGTTGTAAGCAAAGGATTATGGCTAATGAGTAGACTCTGAAAGATGGGTTTTCTCTAAGGCTGTGCAACAAGTGAAGTACTACATTCAATACTACAAGGGTAGAGTGATAAGACACCTACAAGATTCCTCTCCAGCATGCCTAAATATAGACTTGATGCATGTTGAAGTAAAAGAACAGTTCATTTAATTTTATGATCTCTTTCCAACTTCAGCCTGTTTCCAGAAGCATGTAGTTAAGTAGAAATGGGACTGATGCCTGGTTTTAATGAAGTTAATCGCATATTTGTCTCTAACAACAGCAGGAATGGAATAAGTATACAGTTCAACAGCAGGATCCATGGTGGGCACCTTTCCTGTAAACCTCCATACTTCTCTACAGATTTGCCTTCTCAAGATCTTTTCATATGAGTAGATTTTCAGATTGTTTCTTTCCTCTTGTGATTTGCCTTAGTCAAAGAGTATCTTGTATCAGCAACAGTACAAAGATTTCCTATTTATTTATTACCATTATAAGCACAACTACCTAACCAAAACTCCCCTATCTTAACCTTTTCCTGAACATCTTGTTTTTAATTTAGTTACTAAAAATGAGTTCTAACCCACAATTCCACAAAGGAAACATTTTCTAAGAAGATGCAGTTTGGATTTATACCTCTTGCTGCAGATTCCTTCCAGCTGGACCACGCAGAGTCCTATCATTGGCTTTATGTGCTTTGTACAGACATGCACAATTACACAAATTGGATTTTCTTTCACAAGAGAGAATGCAAAAAGTGGCAACTAAAGAAAGCCTGTTTTCAGATGTTACTTGCTTTTCTCAAAATATAAAGAGAAATATAAAAATGTCACATTGAATTCTCGATCTTAATTGCTATGTATCTAAAGCAGAAATCAGAATGAAATTTTATTCTTTTGATTTACATTTAAAAAGGAGCAAAAAACTCACAACAAATAACTCCTTTTTCGAATACATGCCAGTTAAAATGCAGAATGTGCTGGTTTAAAAATGTTGTCATGACTTATATTTTTTTTCTGTATAAATTCCTTTTAGGCAATTTATTACAAGATTTGGTGTCCTGTTTATTGAGATGTTGTACAAGTTACTCATACCCCAAAGCTGCTGTGCATCTTCTGTAATAAAAAGCATATACTGAAAATGTGAAAAGCTCTATCTTATGAGAGGATGCAAGCTAGCACAAAACACTGTATCATCTCCCTAACTATGAGTTACGTACTAGGTTGCCCTTGTAGACTGCAGCTGAGGAGTGCTTATAAAATCTCCAAGCCTTTCACCTCATAGGGAACTGCTCAAGATAATAGGTCATTTGTAAAAGATTTGGGCAGAAGAGATTATCCTTTCCTCATGTTGCAGCTGTATGTTTTTTAAACTGACTTCAGTTCTGGAGGGTCTTGTTCTCTCTGATTGGTGGTTGGGATTTTCTGCACAAGCTGACTGGATCCAGCTGTTAGGTAGTGATGTGACTCTTCACTTCCCAATGGGATTTAGGTAAGGGTCTAACAGCTTCAGAGGCAGAAACAATACTTGTGCTTTGGTGAAGACACAAGCATGCAGGGAACTTTCATATAAGATCTAGAGAGGTGCAGTGACTTACAGTACTCAAAGTTTAAACAACAGCTGAGAAGTTTTTGTGCTTGTTTATCAGTCTTGGCGCAGACACCTACCTTGTCTTCAGAGACCTGCCCAGCCTGCTGCAGTGTAGCCCCAAAGCATCCCTTTGCTTTGAAGTCAGATCCCAGAAAAAATCATATAAATAAAATAAAAAGTCAGGAAGAAGAGGTCATTTTTCTCCTTATTTAGGAGCTCAGCAGTAAGGGAACCTACCTTTTAAAGAAGGACCGTGTTCAATATCCCTGTCTGTCTTCAGGGATTTGAAACTTTTCACCTCCTATGCAAGTGTTCTTACCACTGGTATAAAACATACCTGCAAAATTTTCCAAAACTCTCTAATAGACTGTTTCACTTTGATAGTGCCATAAATACACATTAAAGAGAGAAAATCTCTGTGTGCTATAAATTGCAAATTTGCTGCATCAGTAAATAAAAACTGTTTGTTTTCCAGGTGACGCCTCTCCACAAGGCTATAGCCTTGCTTATGCTTCTCCACCTCATTGAATATGAAACTACTTTATTAAAGTTAAACCGGTTTAGTAGACAGGAAGGAAAAATTGCCCCTTTGGTGCACAAGGCCAGGTTGCTGGTGATACCAGTTCCAATCTACTGAGGCAGGAAAAGAATAGTGCCTGACCCAGTCTCTGCAGTAAACCTTTAAATCCTTAGGAGAGCAATGGATCTAATATACACTTTCCTCCACTGCTTAATAGGCCCAGACATCTCTCTCTTCACCATGCCAACTTTGGTGGATCCCCTTTTGAGGTACCAAACCCTCTCATGCAGCTTTCACTAGGTTAGAAGGCCAATGAAAACATAGCACTGTAGCGCACTGCATGCTGTGATATAACTCACCTTGCAAAGCCTACTGTAAGTTCTCTAAGGACCCCTTCTTCTTCTTGGTATTACTAATAAAAACTGTCATGGATTCTAAAAACATTTCAGGTTTCAGCAGACCTAATCAGTTGTTTATTCCCTATATCTAATGCACCTGGCTCATTCCTTCTAATCAGGATGCTGCTCTAAATGCTTTCAGGTCCATAAATTTCTTGGAGAACACAGATGATTGCTTAAATCTATCTGGACTTGTCAGGTGGTATAATATATATACTAATCAGCTATGGAGATCAGTTCCCTTATGAGCATTGCTATTTATCAGCAAACTTTGGATTTGTCACATTTTGTCAACTACAAATTCCATAATTCTGTTCATTCTAATGCTTACTCTGTCTGCTTACACTGGAAGATTTATAATCAAAAAATGGCATAAAACCTTGATTTTGAAATCAAATGCTTGCATGTGTGGAAACACCAGGATTACAGTTGCCTGTGAAATTGTAATTAATCTCTTTCATGCACATATTTTGTTTAGTCTTTAACAGAAAATGTACACTATTTTTTGGTGGTGGTGGGTTTTTATCCCAGACCTACATCTTATTTGTTTTGTAAGATGTAAAGCCATTTAATAGCTTATTTTGCCCTCCTGAAAGGTAATGAATGCTTTGCTTTCAATTCTGCTTTGAGGGCAGAGCAGGGCAAACTAAAGCAAACTGCTCTTCTGGGCTGAGTTTGAAAGCTTGCAAATGGAAGAGACAGAGACAATGGCAGTTCTCCTTGGAGACAGTGTCAATGAAAAAAACAGAATGCAATCAAAGCAGGATACTGTATCCCAAAGAGCATGTTCACATGTCCACAAAGAAAGGTGAGGTAGGTTCCCTCTTCAGCCTCCTTTATACCTGCTTCTGCTTCAAACCACTGCTTTATTTAACCAGCAAAAGTCAAGAGTATGGACACTACTGGTAGACAAATCTGCTGGAATGATGGAAATCTAAAACATGATATCCATTACAGAAACAATGGAGCTGCAAAGACACTTGCATACATGAGTGCTGCTACCTACTCCAGCAAAAAGGCAGAATCTCTTGAGTTGTATTTAAAGCAAGAAGCAGCAAACTGTTGCTAAATTGAAAACCCTCTGAGCTCTCCTTATACAAGCATTTATGAAAAGTTTCTTGTCTATTTGCCTCCCAGCTATCTAGAATACCTTACTGAATGCAATCCCTATTAGAGTCTTATTAGAGAAATAATCCCCCAATCTCACTTCCCACCATTTGTCTGAAAGAGCAAAATCCCAGAAGCAAAAATCAAAATGCCTCCTTCTCAGCTCCCAGTAGAGCTCAATAGAGGATTGCACTCAGCCAGCTTCTATCTGATTTGTTGCTGACAGTGTTCTGGGGCACATGCACCACAACCAGGCACAGAAGCCTATGTAAAAGATGTGTTTGCCGAGATGACATTACTAGGAGCATATAAGCTGATGTTCCTTGGTAGCCAGTTTCATCTATGCTTCAATTACTGCTAATTATCTTCATGCTCCATTTGCTGTAGCAGAGATCTGCTTATAAATTAATATCATCCAGGTGGCCTTAGGAAGGTACATAGAGTAAGGATGTAATATGCTGAGTGCTCAGACCTCAGGTTTCTCCCAACAAGATCATTCTTGAAGGCATGTAGTATCACTTATAACTCCTTTAGAAACTTTCCTATGAACGTTCCCCCACTCCCCCATCTCGCCACAAAAAAATAAAAGGGAATATGGAAGAATTATTCCTTTGGGAACTGATTCTGCCTAAAGCTCTTGTAATTTCAGCAGCAGATTGGAAATAGGAACTTAAGATTACTTCGGCCATGTAGAATCCATTGCCTTCAAAGGGAACATGCTACTGAGAATGAATTTCCTGCTTTGGCTGCTCCATGCACCTATCCTCTTGTGCGTGTGATGGATTTATTGTATGTATTCAGAAGTCTGGACTCCTACTGTCTCTTTTCAAATATACCTGAAACTCCATCAGTCCAAAGGCACAGTGAGAACTGGAATATTTCTGAGCATGTCTCCTGCTGAGAACAGGAAAATCTCAATAAAGGCCTCCACAGATTGCAAAAGGCAAGACAGGCTGTTTGAAAAGCGGTGTTTGAGATATTGCTTTAGTTTGGGGTTTGTTGTTTTGTTGTGCTTGTTGGGGTTGGGTTTTCTTTTTGCTGTAGCAAGCTAGAAGGAGACAAACTTTTCCAGAAGGAAACTTTCATCAAGAGAAATAATATTTTTTATTAAACTAAGCATTGCAGCTGGAAAAAAACAAGTGTATCTTAGGAGTGCAAGAAACTGAAGAAAGTTTTATGTGCCTTAGAACTTGCCATCTGATTTAATAAGAGGCATTTCTTTTTCCTGCAACCCTTCTCTTGTTTATAACATTGGAGCACCATAACAGAAATTTATATTTATTGGGTATTACAAATCTCTGTGTAATAGAACAGCCAGGAGGTCTCTGGGCAATGAGTTGATTTCAAGTATAGGGAAAAAGTGAATGCCTTCTCTTGATTCAGAGAATGAACTTGAATGCAGGTCTCGCACAGTCTAGCTCTTTGCTTGGCTGGTTAACAAGTGAAGTACTTGCTCTCCCTATGATTTGAGAGCCAAACCTAACCAAGGCCAAAGTGCTTTCTCAGTAAGAGCTTTGTCACAGAAGCTGCTTTCTCATAAACAGCTGATTTTATGAAATCAACATTTTTCTGACCAAAAAGATTCACGTAAAGATACCGGGTCTCTACTGGCATTTGTGGAGAAGGGCAGAAATGTTCATTAATTATAATAATAATTAATAATAATAATAAAAAATTAAAATAAATAAAAAAGATCATAAAAATAAAAACAACAACATAACAAAAAGCTGGAGGAAAAGTAATGCTAAACCCAAAATATTTTATCTGCTTGATCACAGAGTTGCTGTCAGCCGGGACCTGGGAGTGAGAAGAAAGGTTTTTATTATAAAAAGTAGGAAAACAGCTCTCAGTAGTGAATAAACAATTTTGAAATAAAGTGCTCTTGAAAACCCCTGTGGAGGGTTGGCCATGGCTGGACATGAGTGCCAACCAAAGCTGTTCTAGCACTGCCCCCCTCAGCTGGGAGGAAACAAGACAAAAGGCTCATGGGTTAAGATGAGGACAGGGAGAGATCACTCACCAATTACCATTGCAGGCAAAACGAACTCAGCTTGGGCCTCACTCCCCTCTCCAGCAGCACAAGGGGGCTGGGAATGGGAGTTGTGGTCAGTTCATCACATGTCCTCTGTTGCTCCTTCCTTCTAGATGTCTGTCTCAAAGGATCCAGGCATAAGGCTGCTGTAAGATGATGAAAGATGATAATAAGAGTATTGGTGTTATTTTTAAAATAGGACAAAAACACCAAACGTCCCACCAGAAAAAGTGGTTTTATCCCTTCAACAGACTTCTTAATGAGTCTCTAAGTTAATTCTTGGAATGCCCTTCTCTGTGTGGCTCTGAAGTACAATTTCATGTCCTTTTCAAGAAGCAGGGTTTAAAAACAACACTGAGATACCTGCTGAGGACCACTTCCATCTGCTGCCAAGCTTTCTCCAATGAGTGGCCTTCATAAATAAGCTCAGTTCTTTATTTAACTTTTCGCACCTCTGACAATAAGTTGCTTCTCTTCTACATTTGTGGCACCTGTCAGGACTATAGGAATTGCTGTCTCCACCTCCGACTGAGTGGGTAGTGCTTTAGGAGTCAGTTGGTTGATGTGACTAAGCCTCCAACTCCAGGCAACTTATTTTGAAAATCCTGGCATTAAAATGAGATTCAGAGATGAAACAATGGAGGAAACATTGGGCAATCATCATAGAGATGTTGGAGAGAGAAGTGTTTCTTTGCAAATCATGGCATTTTAAATAACAGTTCATACAAAATAAACTCCACTCTCTAAATAGGATTTTTAGCCATATTATTTCATGAGGAATCTAGGAGGTGATGTGCAAACCAGATCTGTTAATCATATCAAATAACTATAGCATACATAACCGTATCAAACCATAGCACACAAGCCTTTTTCAGCAGTCTAGGAAAGTATCACATGTACACATTTGGTTCCGTCAGCGACATTTAAAAGACCGTTTTGTCATAATGCGGTCAAACTTTCTATACCTTGTGTTGGCAGCAGGGATGGATCCTTTCTCAGCAAGGGTTTTTCACATTTTGTGCCAGTATTTCCTGCTAACCGTCTTTGTTAATCACAACCAGCCGTTTCAGTGGAAGAAGAGAGAAGAGGAAGTAGGATGCTTCAGGCAAGGCTGCAGAAGTGGAAGGGATGTAGCACTGACCCAAAATTTCTCTGAGGAGGGAAGGATGAGAAGCACCACCCTCAGCCTCAGTAAAGGACGTGCTCAGGCCCCCCAAAGACTACTGCTAGAGCACAGCCAGTCTAGGAACACGACTTTTGCCAAGTCATAGCTTGTTTTCCTCAGCTTTGATGCACTCCTGCATCTCTGTTACTGACTCCAGACCCATTCTCCTGAGTGAGGTTCACACAGCTGAAATTCTTTGATTTAGCAAAGCTGAGAACCTGCTTTGAACCCAAACTGCTGTACATGGCCTTGGCAGTAGGCATCAACCCCAGGATATTTACCCTTGTCTCCAGATGACTGAAGCCACAGCTAGCTGGGGCGCTTCCTTCTGCTTCCCCACATTCCTGCTGTATGGTGTGTGAGGTGGCAGCTAAGGAGGTGTAAGGCTGCTGTGGGTCAGCATAGTGTCACTACTCCATGTCTTCTCTCTTGTTCCTTTTTCCTTGTAATGATAATTCCCACTTCCTGTCACACACCACTGCTTGTACCCAACACCCCTGTCCTCCCCCTCATATACGGCTACTGAGATAGAGAATGGGGAGCAAATCCCACTCCATCCCATTCCATCCTCTTCCCTGTCCCAACGAAACTGCAAAGCAATCCTGCTTGTACCACCAGCTTCCACGTGAAGAAACATACTTTACTGACTTGCACTATCAATGCAATGCAGCAGACAAGCACTGCAACTATAGCTGAAAAAGTCACCTTGGTGCTATGCCCATACACAGTCCACAAGGTCCAAGGCTGACTGGAAGAACTGCTCAGCTTTATTCAGCTCTGATTTCCTTATCTGCAGAACTGAGCCAGTGGCGTTCACTCAGAGGTTAAAACTTAAAGAGACAGAAATCTAAGATGCTGCCTTCCTCTACTGCTGAAGCAAGAGGGGCTGTTAGCAGATTCAAAATAATCAAGCTCAGAAATCTAATAAAAACAATCATAAGATGGCATCAGTCCTGCAGAAAGCATTGTGAACTTGAAATGGGCTGATTCTGTCAAGAAACATGTTAACAGCAACCATTTGACTCAGCTACACCAGCAGCGCTGTCATTTCTCAGCTAGAAACAGATCAGTAGAAGGCAATTTTGAATGTCAAGAGGAGCTATATTTAATACCATACGTTTCTTGATGGATCCATGCAGTGTACAGAGTCTCTTCCTGACCGAGCTCAAGCTTCCTCTCCAACTCATTTCACAACAAATTCTCTTAATTTCTGTTCTGACTTTTTTGTCTTTTTTTTTTCCCAGTGCAGGTATCTGTATTTCCAATATTGATTGGAAAAGGTGCCAGGAGCTTTTTGAGTGAACTTAATCTGCACCACCACACCCCCCCCCCCCCCCAACCTCTTTTATAGTTGCCTGAAGTGTGAATGGGAAGATATCACAGCCTGTCATATGGTGCTCTCCTAGGAACAAGACATCCCAGCTTAGTTCTGCTCTAGACTCCTTATACCCTGGCATCCCACAGCCTGGAAGCCTCCTCTGTAATTCTAGTCTATTGTAGAGCATGCATCTTCATTATTCCAGCCTATTACAGAGCAATCTTCATTATTATTTTGACCATTTATCTGCATTAGTCCCCTTCAAGTTCAAACTGACAAGCTCTTTCTTATCCCAAGTATAAAAACATACTGTGTGCATATGCTTATTTCAATACTTAGATTTATTTAAATATTAAATATTTGTTACTTTTTCATCGACTTCCCATCTTTTCCTTTTTTCCTGGAATTCGTCTTCGCTCTCAAGCTACTTATAGAGGTTGTCTTTATAGGTAAGGGAGGGACTCAAACAGAGACTCCTGTTTAGCCCTCTGTTCTTCTCCATTGAGTATAGGAAAAGCTGGGACAGCGAGCTGAGTTTGCGTGCCTAAACCTTAGGTAGCTAATGCTGGGTGTAATTCATTCTTTCCTCCTAGTAAAACTAATCACAAAAGCTAAAAATCAACACTTACTCTTTTCTCTCCACTGGGGTTTTCTGTTTTCCTTAGTGCAAACCTAGGGAGGCATGCATCTGGGATTTACTTCAGATGAGCTCTTCAATATGATTGCTCAGCAGGTCCACACTGTGACCCTGTGGTGCCACCATCCTTTTGTGCCAGACCCCTGCTTCATCAGACCATTTAGAGGAAGGTAGCTCTCTTCCCTTTCTTCACCTTTCTCTTTGCTTTCCCTCCCTTCTCCAGCACCCATAGAGGAGGAGATTGCTTCTACCTCAGGCTGCAGTCTTGTGCTTTAGATACCAAGACTAATCCGTGCTGTACCAGTTACCATGCAGTTGATTGCACAAGTAGCTGCTTCACTTCCATTCTGATTCTGACAAGCAGGAATCCCAACCACCTTCCTACCTAAAGAGAGAAAGGAAAATGCCAGTAATAATTAGCAGTAGATTAGCTACTATTCCAACGAAGGCCACAATCAAATGCATAGCTGCAATAGGATGAATATTTTCCATTGAACTACTGCTGATGAAGATCAAGAATACAACTGTCCTGTTGCTTTTAAACACAGGCTGCAATAGAAAAAAGTAAGCAGATTGCATTGGATTCATTGTGCCTCTTAAAATCACGGAACTCCTACTATCTTCAAGCTAATAGTCAAGGTTGAAACAGCTATTTAGGTTCTTTCTACACTTAACAGAGGGATACAGAGATCCCCAGGGGACAATTTTGCAACACTAATCTTAGGAAGAGATGAAATGGCCCTTGGCTGTGTTTACTTTTCTCCCTTAACTGCAGAGGAAGGCACAACAGCTTCTTTTGACAAACTATTCAATTGTAGGTAGCTACAGTTAGGTAAGACCAGCTTTATTTGATTAAACTTGTAGGCACGTTCCATCAGTTATGCTTTCATTACAAAACTATTTACTTAAATCTCTTGGTGCAGCATCTCATTAACTTGAATCTGTGCAACCATCTTGGACAGACATCAGAATAGCAACAAGAAGAGAGCTTAGATATCAAATGTGACTGAATTGGAGGTACAGCAGCAGTAAAATCAGAAAATGCCTCCATACAGTAATCAGTCTGAAACAGTGCCACTCGGTCCTTGGGTGTTTAGCATCACAGCAACATCTTCCCTGTGTTTCAGTGTGTTAAACAGGGATATTTTCATATTAATGCAGTCTACCCATAGGTGAGAGTAGTGGACAGATCTGATGGTTGGAGCATGTTGCTCAACAGCAGCTTGCCTAATGCAGAATTAATGCTGTGTGAAATGCTGTGCATAAATGCTTCAGAAGCTGCTGCAGTTTGAAAGGACAGGGGAGAAACCTGCTCTTTTTGGTGAAACTACGACATCTGCTGGCTTTCAATGAAATACTTCATTATTGGTTCATTAAAGAGACATGTTCTGTGGGGGCACAAATGTGACTTTGGAGATGCAAATGATAAGGACACTATCGCAATGCATCAAGACCAATGCGGAGGTTTTGCAAACCCAGTGGAGTCCTCAACGGGTAAAGAAAATTTGAAGGTCAGCTTTACAGAAAGGTTTCACAAAGCACCACAGATCACTGGAGGTTGTCAGAACTGCTCTCAAGATGTAGGAATTCAATATTCAGAAACAAAATTTAAGCATGGTTCTCTGTTTCCTATTGCTCTACTATTAGTGTATACACATAGATACTTCAACACTGCGTTCAAAAACATAAATTCCTCAGTTCTGTAACAGGAAGCAAAAACATTGCAGATAGAAGTAATAGAAATGAACAATTTGCTAGCAATTTTTACAAATAGATATTTACTAATTAGATGAACCAACACTACAATGCACTGGGAATGGTGGCCTGTTCTCAGGTGTTTTTTTAATGAATAATAAAACCATATGTATATATATCATACACATGATTGTTGAAGACCTGTTACTTTCCACAGGCAAAGAAGAATCAATTTGACATGCTCCAAATTGCTATACACAATGAGCTTCACAACTAAACGTTTGCACATCTCCCAGTGGCTGCTGCTTTATTTCAACTGTATGTGGAGTAATCCATTCATAAACTGTGTGCACAATCACATTCATACATCACTTTTGAACATTTAGAATAAAAGATGATACATAAATGAAGGAAGTTGTATTGTAAAGTATGAACATAAAGCATGAACACTGAAAAGAAAAGCTCTTTGTTGCACTTGAAGGTCAAATGTCTGGACCATTCTTTTCAGCTTAGAAAATTATTAGTAAAACTGAAATAATGTTCAATGCTTTTATCGCTTCCAGATTGGTTTATTGTTACAGTATAATATCAGACAAAGCCACAAGGAGTCATGTGCAGTCATAGACACAGGAAAATGGATTGTTTTCCTATCCAAGATACAGCGAATAAAAAAGTATGTTTGTAACCGGCAGCAATGTGCTTATAGCTGATGTCATTGAGGAACAGAGGGTTTCATTGCAGAGCCTGCTGCTGCTCAACAGACCTCAGCAGCACTGATTTTTAAACCAGGAAATTGAAAGGAGGCTGCAAAGAATTAAATGGCTCCAACTGTAGCTTTCAAACACTCCAGTAAATTCGTCAGCATATTCTGCTGTTACTGCTACAGATCAGCTAAAACATAGAATCATAGAATAATGAAGGCAATGACAGAATGCCATCAACCAAGATGCCAAATGCATATTTTTTTCTGCATTCTTGTCAGCAGCTTGTTTTAAAAGATCCCAGCAGCAGGAATAACAAAATAAGGAAGATTAAAGAAAAAACTTGTGAAAATGTCAGTACCCAGAACTATACCCAGATGTTCAGTAGGAAACCAGTCACCAGAAACCTGAAAGTGGCATCATTACATTTTGATGTACAGCACAAAGAACACTTCCAAGGCAGAACTGGCAAAGGAACAGCATCTGCTACCTGCTAATTAACACTTAAACATGGCATTGCAGGTGGTTGGAGCAGAATAATGCAAACCTGGAGCACACTGGCATGCCAAACCTCACTCTACTGGGCAAGACCTTGTTCCCTCTCTGTTCACTGCAGAATCCATTCCAGAACTGTGTGCAGTGCTCTGCATTTGTTTGCTTCTTCATTGCCTTGACAGCCAGTATTATAGTTATTTAGGTGTTGTGTAACTGTATTAATTAACGTTTGCACAGTGCTTTGAATATGTGAATTGTTATCCAGCTATTCAGTATTATTATTTCCATTAGGATGAACCTTTAAAGCATATTGAAAAAGATGGTGCTTAAGCTGAATAACCTCCTTAAAATAGGAACTGTAGGTCCATCAGATCTTATCAAGATGTTGCTCTACCTGAAATATTTGAAATTATATCTGGGTTTGCAATACACACACACTCTTGCACACGCACATTATTATATTTCAAAGATCAGTACACTGCTTAAACTAGTCTTTGTTTTTATTGCTATCAAATAGAAAAAAGCTATACCATGAATACATTACAGATTTTAATAAGTTAAAATTAAATAGCATGTCTTATTGACAATGGCTAGAAACCTAACCCTGTAAATCAGAGTTGACAATGTTATTTTATATGACTTGTCATCACATTATACCTTCTATAGTTCAGAATAGAATTCTGTTGATGTGGAGAAATTAAGCAGAAAGGTGGTAGAAGTGCAATTATATCACTAACAGTTTAAGGTCATAAACTGTATTGTGGATGCTGGAACCAGAGTTAAAGTGACTTTTCTAATTCCAGGGTAGCAGTTAAGTTGGGGTATATGTTTCAGTATGAATTAGGCATATGATGAATTGTATCAGTATAACTACAGTGCTATAGACTAATGCTTTATGATGGCTTAACATCTTGTATCAACAAGAACTATATTGATTTGAAAAGCTGTGTAGTCCATCAAGTGAAAAAAACAACCAAAACAAAACAGTTTTCTGCCCATATGAACATAGATAATAAAATTATCCTGGAGATTTTACCGCAAGAGAAAACCTAAGTAGAATAAAGTTTGCTAACTTACAAGTAATCAAGACCCACTTACTTTGAAAAGAAACCTTAAAACAAGAGTGATGATAGCTAATGCAGATATAAAAGCAGCCATGTCTGCAGAGAGATGTGGGGGTTGTTTCGATGCATGGAAATAAAGGGCAAACCTAGTTATTAGAAGCCAGCCTATTTCCTTCAGCTAAAGCTTTTCACCTAATGAAAGTTATCTCCTCTCTTTAGAAAGCATGCTCCATTTAAAAAGATTGATAGGCTCACATTACTGAAGCAATAGCTTCACACAACATGTCACATCTGACGATAAGGTATGTTTTCTTTAAAGCTGAAATCAGATGAAATATTTACTTTTAACACACGTGCTAAAGGTCTCTGCCCACATTTGTTGGTTCAGAGGAAGTCTGGAATTACTGGAATTTATCATTACCCATGGTCTGAGCAGGTTAATGAAGTGCCTCACAGGTTGGAATCTGTGAAAGAGGCTTGGTTTGGTTAGCATTTAGTCCAGTTTTTTTGGACTATAGGCTTAGAGGATTAATCAGTGTTTGAGAAGAAAGATTAATATGAGGTTCATGTTGATGTCTTCATCTCTCTGAACCGACCACTGGAGCTACTGTTACAGCTGATGAAGAAAAATGGGCATTTCTAGGATGATTTATCCCAATGTAGATTGTAAAATAAAGCAGACAGCCCTCGATATGGGGAGGCTGGAATGAACATTAAAATTATAAGACGAAGAGATCCACATTGGCTCTGATACTATAGTCAGTAACTGTCAAAATTGTTTACGTAGAAGACCAAACAAAATGGCTTGAAAATTCTTGTGTTGTCTTCCTCTCACCACTTCAGTTAATATAAAGAACAGCCTTAGAAGAAGAAAGGCAGAGACCTTAAATCCCTACAACAGGCTGTCTTGATGATTAAAGATTTACTCAGGAAATAGAAGCTGTAGTTTAAAGTTCTATCTCTGTTCTTGCCCAGCTGTCCTATAAAGCTCAGCTTAGCTGTTTGGCACTTCCCTAGACCAAGAAGTCCTGGGGCAACCTCCTTGTCCAAGGGCAGCTATCCAGGAGAACAGAATAGCTTCTCCTCTTGCTGCATTTTGGAAGAAAACAGGAAGAAAGGACCATTTGAACATTCTCCTCGAACCCCATTTCTATTCTCTCTCTGTTTATTTGTGCTGTCCATTAAACACATCCAGAAGGAAGGACAGAATGTATCAAGCCTGCGACACTACAAGGCTAATTCCAGCCACCCTTTTCACTCAGCTTGTTCCTCCTTCTCCCTGGACCCCACCATGTGTTTGTCTCACCTATTCAGTCTGCTTGCCTTTGGGCATGGACTGGCTCTCACAGGTCGTGTCCATATTGCTAAATAAATTAGTGTAATGAGGCAAACTCAAAACCTGAACCTGCAATAGTCCACATTTCTTACTACTTTGATTTTTATCCTACTTTTGGTAGCAGTATAGATGTCAGCACAGCATCTAAAAGAATCCCTAGTATGAAAATATAGGTTGCTTCATAAACTCTCCCCAAACAAATATTTAATGATGTTTCTCTGTGCAATGAGCTCCTCTTTCCTTATAAAGCCCCACGACTGTCCATGTGTGTTTGTGCCAAAGTTAATTATAGCATAACCTTCATAAACTTACTTGGTTCTAAAGTAACCAAATCCGTGAGATTAAAAAAGTAGACAGACTCACTATTGTCCAATACACAGATTCAGGGTCCTATCTTAAAATAATTTCACAGGAGAAAACCCTATGAACTGCACAGGAGCTCTCCTTACTCTGGACACAGATCATTTCCCTAGCTTGACTGTGAATGCATATTTTTTACATACTAAAAAGCAGGTGCCAAAGAGGCTTCTAAGTGAAACACAGCAGCACTGCACATTAACCAACACTGCGTTCAGGCCCATAAAGTAATAGAAGCAAAAGTGTATCACGGAAAACAGCTGGAATCACGCTGCCCTGAAGGCTGGGCTAGAGTTGCTTGCTGACAGATTGGCTTTGGGCAGTTGTATCAGGTTGTCACAGGAATAATCCAAGCTATTAATCCTGAAGGGGCTTTAACAATACTTTTTGTGCATTTTTTCCTTACTTAAGAACAGAGAAGAACTAATTGGATTATTTTAAAAAGCACTTTAAGTGCTAATGAAAGCTCGGTACAGCACAGCGTATAGCGTGTTTTCTATCTCATTAAGATGTGGGTTAAGGTCACATCTCAATAAATTAAGGAAGAGTCTGTGTGTTCTTCCAGATGCTTTTCATGCACGATTTCAAAATGGACTGAGGTACTCTGTCTTTTTGTTAGACTAAATACACTGGAGCAGCAACGGGCTGTTGAAATTCAAGTCCCGTCTTCCATCCAATCTTCACTGTTTCCTCAGAAATGCCATCTGGGGCAGCTAAACAGGAAAAGCAGTTGGCTGATCTTCTGGCACCTTCAGTGAGATTAATGAATCCATCATGAGGGAGGTCAGACAAGGTAGCTCGCATCAGTCCCGAGTCACTGCCACAGGAACACAGGAATTATTTTAATCTCGGAACTTTTCCTCCAGCTTTTCAATTTAGCAAAGAGCAACTTCTTGCAGGAACGAGGAAAAGAAGCCATGAGCTTAAGTAATTTAGCTCTGTGGAAAGGGAGAAGAATACAGGTGGAGGGAGGGCTAAAGGGAGAAGCTATTGTACATTTGGAGTTACAAATTTTATTGCCATACCCTGTTATGATGAGAGGGAGTTAAAAGGTATATACTTACTGTAGAAAGAGGTCCTCAGAGAGCAGATAGGGAGGAAGAAAACTCATCTCAAGTTACACTGACTGTCATTTTGCTGCTATAAGCTTTGGCTCATTTCCAACATTTCTGCACCAATGACACTAGCACCAGCCTTGTGGAAAATGGTCATTTCTTTGTTATGTCAGGAAGTTACCAAGAGGTGCTGTTTCCTTTCGATTTGCATACTTCCTGTAACTTGTTGTAAGGACGTTGTGGTTTAAGGCCCTCAAACAGTTCTCTCACTCACTTCCCCTTCTTTCTTCCTCAGTCCTGGTGGAATGGGGAGGAGAATCGAAAGAATGCAACTCCCACGGGTTGAGATAAAAACAGCTTAGTAACTAAGGTATAACATAAATCACTGCTGCTACCACCAATAATAATGACAAGGCAAATACAAGGAAAGGGTACAACAGCTCACCAACTGTATACCCAGCCAGACCACACAGTGCAACCCCTCACTCTTCCGTCTCTGCTCTCCGTTTTTACATCCTGGCCAAGACGTGCTGTGGTATGGAATACCTCTTTGGTCAGTTTGGGTCAGGTGTCCTGTCTCTGCTTCCTCCCAGCTTCC
>JASSUY010011260.1:0-17876 GCA_032466535.1 Forpus xanthops | reverse complement strand
TTTGGGTCAGGTGTCCTGTCTCTGCTTCCTCCCAGCTTCCCCTCCTCCCTGGCAGAGCATGAGGCTCAGAAAGTCCTAAACATTAGGCCAGCCTAAACATTACCAAGCAGTAACTGAAAACACTGTTGTTATCAGCACTGTTCCCAGGCCCAAAATCAAAAACACAGCACTGCACCAACTACCTAGAAGGAGAAAAAAGACTGCTGCTGCTGAACCCATGACAATGGACAATCAGGAAATAAAAGAAACAGAAGGAAGACAGATCTGTGGAGACAGAACTGAAAATCCAAATGTTTATTACAGAGAGATGCTTATGTAGAGTGGGCAGATAAGGAGAAAAAAGTGTTATTTACCAAATAGCACCTGTGAAGGTGTTCTACTCATTGCAGTAGATGATCTTTAAAAGTATCTTCCAATCATTCTATGATTCTGTGATGTCTTGTGGCGCTGAGATTACCTTGAGGTGGCACATTCAGTGATGCCTCTTTTACTGTTAATGAAGGAATGGTGTGCAGTTACTCTTTTTTGCAAGCTGTCACTAAGGATGGTTGTGCATTCGCTTTCAGAGTACAGAAGTGTTCTGAACAGTATTAGACACCTCTTTTGGGGCTCAGTAAAGCAAAATAGCACATTTTGCACTAGATAACACTAGGATAGGAATAAATATGCCCATTTCTCCTCAGTATGCCTGTGTGAGCTGAAGCATAAGATAGATAACATAAATTATCTGGAATGTAAAATATATCTTTTTAAACGCCATCAGTGACACTAATATAAATTACATGTCAGCAACTGGCATAGATATCTTTAAAAAGCTTAACTTTTGAGACAGGTTATCACAGCTACAAGCATATAGACTAATTTTATAGTGAAGAATTAGCTTCCATCTACTAACAAGTTTAAGGTCCAAAGCGTAGGGTGAAGGAAGTTGGGGCTTTGTAATGAAACAAGATGCAGAGTCAAGGTTCAGCTTGCTGAATTACACCACTGCAAGACTTTTACTTACACTAGCTATGCAGGTGAAAGTACTAGATGAAGTCACATAGCCAATTCATGCCAAAAATTAGAAGACGTGTATCAGCCAGTCTCTTGCCTGTGCTAACTGCTGTTCAAAATGGCTCACTGGGGCTACTCCTCATTTCTTTTCTGATGTACCTCAGTGCTTCTTCAACCTTTTCTAGCTTCTGCAAGAGCCAGAGATTTTCAAATTCCAAAGTGCTGCAATTGTGCACTGATGCCTATGACAGTGCAGGAGAAATCAGATTATCTTTGAATATCTGCTGAAGGAGAAATACGGTACTTTATCACATATGAATGCATGAAGTTCTCTCCTGGCAGCCCACTGATTTACATAATATGTTGCATCATCAGTCTTGTCTTCTCAAAACACACAGAAAGCAGCAAGAGAGAAAGTCATAATATCAAAAGGAATTATAGAGAAGCAATTGCTGGTGTAGATGGGCTCAAGCTTCATATCCCATCAGACAGGTGATTGTCAGTATGCCCAGCCAACAGGAAGGCTGTATCCTTATACTTTGGAGCTGACACATAATGTCCCCTCTAGGACTCCTTGGGTACCCTTTTGCCCCTGACAGCAATCACTTGGCTTTCATCAGAAAAAGATGATGAACAAAATCCTTAAGAATGCTACCGCTTTTTCACAGGATATTCATTTTGTGTGGGATACTTTCAGGTAGAAGAAGAAAAGATGACTTGACGTGGATTTTGTTAAGGAACATTGTATAACCTTCCCACATGCATAACAGTGAGTTTTATCTATTTTCAGGCTTAAGAGAAACACTTTTGTTAGATACCATTCATGTCTATATAAATATCTCTGTGGGCATGTGACAATGTCACACACTCAGAGGCAGAACCACCTCAGAGAATACTTCTGCAAACCTTACATCCCAGGAAAACCAATTGCCTAGCTAGTACACCCAGTCTCAGAGGGGCCGCTCTCTGTGTAGAAGCAGGGAGAGCTTCCGTTGCTATTAGTTATCCAGGTCCATTATAGAGCACTGACAACATGGTAGGTTGTGGTCTCTGTCTAAAACTGCTAAGGAGCTTTGAGGTAAAAGCTGTGTTCAGCACTTGAAGCTTTATATTTCCAGATGATCTCAGTCTCTATAGTTTATTTTCCTATTCCTTTTCAAAATACGCTTACAGCTTCTGCACCAACATCCTGTAGAGACGATTTTAACAGGCTGCTTATGCTTTTTCTGGTAAAATTTAAAAATATTTAATTTGTTTTATAGCTTCAACTTGGTAAACATATGAGCATATGCACTTATATATACATATATATACACATATACATATATATATCTCTGTGTATATATAGTGTGTGTTGATACTGACTGCTCATTTGCTGAGTATCCTTCCTATGTTGTGATTTTAGAAATGCTTGTGAAAGAAAGATGTAACGATGGAGTCATGGAAGCCCAGGTCAAAGAATTTCCTCATGTAGAATGGAAGGGTGGAGAGTAGGTAATTCTGAATATTAGAAATAGGATTAAGAGTAAAATAGGAAGTAAGGGATGTAAAGATATATTCAATGGGCAGGGGGGAGGGCTAAATATGGTGTTTTCTTTTCTTTAAGGCCTACCAGAGTAGTTTACAAGATGGATAGTTTATATTTCAGGCAGAAATTGTTTCTGCACTCTCCCTCAAAAATACCTGTCCTCCGAAACATATCTGTTCTCCTTCTGTTCTCCTAATATGAAACAAAATTGATTCTTACTGCATGAATAAAATCTGACCATAATGGAACAGCAAACTCAAAATGCCACCAACATACTTCCAGTTTCTTACAGATACGAACTGGCCTTTTAGCTTATTGCTTCTTTCAAAAGAGCTCCCTGGTAATTTTTCCATGCAAAAAAGTGAGTCCAGGAGCACAGTTAGCCCATAACCCCAGCACTGCACAAGCCATTGAAAGAGATTGCTGAAACAGCCAATTGTATGCTCAAGGAACTAAGAGAATTAAGACTCTGTCAAGGCTGCAGATGATTCTTAATTCTGATAAAACTTCAATTTCCATGGTCCTTTCTCCTCTGATAATTTCAGAGCATTTTACAGAGGTGAGTACCATTCCTCTCTCCACCTTTTACCCATCTAACTGCAATTTAGGGCAGTTGTGCAGAAAACCAGTCTGTCTGTTTCAAGTCAAAACTTATTTGCATGCTCTTTCATGATAATTTAAGGGGGGAGGAACATCACCTATATCTCATTCCTGCTTTTTCCCCTTCCTCCTTTGTACATATGAAAGTTTCTTTTTCCATACTCAACATGGCCTTTGTCAAAACCATATTTCCAATTACAACCCAAGTGTCCAGAAAGAGAATGTTGCTGATAAAGTTAACCTGCACACAGTAGTAGACAGGACCTTTTCTCTAGCAGTAAGATACAGCAGCAGAACCCCTTGCTCCTGCCCCAAATTGCTACCTTGTGCTGAACTGTTTAAATAAAAATAATCTTCTGAGAGATTTCATAAACAAGATGGTTAAAAAGCTTTATCTTCACTGATGGTGAATTCAAAGCCTTACGTTCTTTTTAGCTGACACATTTAACAAGAGCTTTTATGGAAGGATTTTTCACATAATGTATGTGAATTACAAAGAGAGAAATGAGGCTTTTACAGGGCAAACAATAATGCATACTTTTCATTGCACTTACCGCACAATAGTCTCTGTTGTTTGTAAAACCCACGGTAACAGTGCTGTTTAAACTGTCGAATCTTACTCAGTGACCGTACTCATTAGACTACTAATACTGGGTGGGGGTAAATCCACTTCATGAGAAACTTCATTGTCTTTTGGACAATATTATGCAAATATTCTCAATTAATCTCAGATTAATGAGAATTTTGTAAAGCAAAAGTTGCAGTGAATGTTTGATGAAGTAATATTATGTTAATAGTCTAAACATGGCTTGATTATGGAAATGAAATTTGGGTAGGGAATTCAACTATTAAAACAGAAAATATCTAATCAAATGGAACTCGTGCATTAAAATCCACTTATTCTCTACACAATAATTCTTTCTCAAGTTCTATTTAAGTAAAATTGCATAGCAACATATAATTAAAAATCTAATACCACCTCCAAATTATGAAAGGCACCACACTTTTATCAGGAAATAGCAGCACACATGACAGATTTGCATTAACTGAAACAAATATTTTCACTGTCAAGATGTATTTGAAGTTTCGTGTTCAGCGTATGGAACACTGAGCTGATCTCAAGGAAAAAGTAAAAGCAGTAAGAAAATGCATTCACAAGTATACGAAGTATTTACACATCTTCTAGATAGCAGAGAAAATGCTCTGAGCTCCTGAGTATTTCATAAACACTTGTGTGAATATTCATATTTCATAGAGTTTATACCCAGCAGCTCATCATCTGCTTATTATTTGCTGCTTACCACTCTCCCAGTTAACACGTTTCAGTAATTCAATCCCAAAGCAGAAACAGTTGTATATCATTGACATTTACAAAACATCATGAATGGAAGAAAGTCAGTGTAGAGATAGCTCAGGGACTGATGGCGATGCCTGCCAGCCTGTAGTGCCAGTGACAAGGTCAGATTGGTGACCTTGTCTTCCATCAGAAAATGGATCCCTGCTAATAGGCATTGCCCTCCTGTATTTAGGCTCTTTTAAAATGAAACTCAGCTTTTCCCTCAAATGAGACAATAATGTCGCCATAATGCCTCAGAGACCAAATCAAGGTATAGGATGCAGGTGTGGCTAATACAAAAAAAAGAGCAGAAACATCCTGTCAGATGCTCACAACTGGAGGTGGGTAATACCATCACTGAAAGGAAAACATACGGATAGTGTAATTGGTTAGAAGTAATTTTTTCAAAGGACCAGTAACCATTGCTCACATATGATGAGTGATTTCAGGTGTAAATGATACCTGAAAAAAAAAAAATTGTTTTTTTTTTTATTTTTATGCCTTTTTTAATATTTTTTTTTCAGGTTTTTTATAAAGAAATGTGATTTTTCATTTTAAAAATTTTTTCAAAACTTACATTTTTATTACTATAGGTAGTGTTCTTCTTGTATGGAAAGCTTGATAGTTTGAATACCAAAGTGAAAAATCTGCTAATAATTACATATTTATAGTCTACTTGCAATCCAATTGCCACACAAGCAAGAACTGGATAAAGTTATTGCAGCTTCCTAGTTGCTTAAATTATGTCAAGCTGTTTCCAAGCATGCCAGCAAGAGATTGAAAAGCTTTGAGAAGCAAGACCTCTGATCAATTCATGAAGATGTTCTTCCCAAACCTGACATGTCTGTGAGAGAGCTCTGAACAATTTGCTCGTAAATTTAATGCTTGCTGATAGAAGCTATTAAGTATTTTAAGTTCAATCAATTTCCAACTGATTGGTTTGTAAATCCCTGCTTCATCCTAAATAGCCCAACAATACTATATCCAAAACAATCTGTTTATCTCTCCCCAGCATGCAGAAACAAAGGCTGATAGCAACTACCTTTCAGGCTGTCATGGTTTAAGCCCAGTCAGCAAGCCAGAAATCATGCAGCAGTTTGCTCATTCCCCCCATCCCCTTCCTCCCCTCCACTCTCAGATGGTTGGGGAGGAGAACAGAAAGAATGTAACTCCCACGTGTTAAGATAAGAACAGTCCAGTAACTAAGGTATAACACAAATCACTGCTGCTACCACCAATAATAATAATGATAAGGAAAATAACAAGGGAAGAGAATATAATCACTCATCACCCGCCGACAGATACCCAGCCTGGCCAGACAGTGATCTAACCCTTCTGGGTCCTTGCTCTCATTTTATATAGTGGGTATGATGTGCTGTGGTATGGAAGACCTCTTTGGTCAGTTTGGGTCAGGTGTCCTGTCTCTGCTTCCTTGCAGCTTCCCCTCCTCCCTGGCAGAACATGAGACTCAGAAAGTCCTTGGTCAGACTTAGCATTACGGAGCAACAACTAAAAACATCGGTGTTATCAGTGCTGTTCCCAGGCTGAAATTCAAAACCACAGCACTGCACCAGCTACTAAGAGAAAAATGACTGCTAGTGCTGAATCCAGGACACAAGCCATCTAGAACAGACATATAAAGTTAAGAGCATAAATAACTGAACATAAGAATAGCACAAATATTTACCAAATTGGTTTAGCTGGCTGGCATAATACCCATGTCACCGAAACCCAATTTTTCCTGTGGGATTTATATCTCTAGACCAACACTAGCATACCAAGTATAGCTAACACATTTGGGGCATCAGGGAATATGAGATTGAGAAAAAACAATGAGGAAAGTAATGGTTGTTAATACAAAATGAGATCAAAGGAAACCTGTCAGTGTGAAATGGACTATGTACAATATCTCCCAGTATAGCAACTGTACAAATAAGCATTCAGTTTCATGAATCTGAGTTGTTACAAACAGTAGACCACGATACTAATTGCACTCTGTAAAATATAAGCAACTTATAAATATAGAAAAGATGCTCTGAAACATAATACATAGATATAGATCCACCATGAAGGTACTGGTGTGTTTTCTCTCCAGGCAAACTTCTGATGCATAACAGTTAACACACGTGGATCACCAAGAAAAGAGAGTGGTGAAGTAACATCAAGATGGACTGAAATACTTTTGCTAATACGAAGGGGAGTTCCTATAAAGCAGAAAGCCAGGTTAATCATGAGTGATTCATGATACCTTGTGATGGTAGAAAGTCCTGAACATGGGAAATTCAGACCTAGGATGCAGCATGATAAGGTAGGTAAGCATATGTCTTCCAATTTGAAGTCACTTGAAAGGTACCCAGAATCACCTAGTATAGTGCTGGAAAACTACTTCTATACCATCAACAGAGCAGGACATAGAACCTGAACCTTCATGACACGGCCTAGCTGCTTCAGTGTTGCAGAGCACTAAGCTAGGTTCAGGTCATTCCTTGGTTATTCCTATGCTGCTAAATTAAATGTTGTCAAATCACAAACTTCAAGCCCCAGAGTTATATGGTTTGTACTGTTCAGCTGTTAGAACAGTCCTTGTCATGGGACTCCCATACCAGTCCCTAACAACTCTCAAGTGTCTGGGTTGCAGTACGGATCAAGGACTGCTCCCAACAGGCAGCTCAGGTGCAGGCGCCCTGGTTTTGACTATAACAGGATTTAAAAGTATAG
Organism: Forpus xanthops; assembly: GCA_032466535.1. NCBI lineage: Eukaryota > Metazoa > Chordata > Aves > Psittaciformes > Psittacidae > Forpus > Forpus xanthops. Next base: position 10,698 of record JASSUY010011260.1, on the reverse strand, counting down.
ATATAGGCTTTTTTGTGCCACGCCAAACTCTTGCAACCCCAAGAATTAGTTCCTTTATTTTTAGTTCACATCACAGTGTCTGATGGAGGTGAGTGCTGTGCTGCAGCTCACCACAGTGACTTGTAGCAGTAAAGCAAGGGAATTCACTGCCTCCCTTAGAGGAGATGGCATGAGGATATGTAAGGTGCGTGGCTTGCTGAGATAAAACTGAAGGCTATGTGGAGTAGCAAAGGAACCAAAAGTGTACTAGTGTCCATGTCATCTTTTTGTGATCGATTTAAATGCACACCAAAGTCTTTGTGTGCAAGTAAATGCAGACAAAATGGCCCAAAACAGGAGCAGAGAGTTAACAGTTGGCAATGGGAATTAGCAGTTGAACAATATTTGAATTTGAGCTATGACCTTTTCTCATTTAACAGCAGACATGTCTATTGGACCCAGACTCAGCAGCTTTCTTTATCTCTGATGTGGTGATTTAGTATGTAAACATACTTGCCATGTCTTGTCCTGGTATTTACTAAACACTGTAGTAATATAATTACTACCTATACATTTATGGCAATCCATAATGTGAAATAGGACATACAATACTGTATTCTAGCATTTATTTTAAAATGCATAAAGTATATTTTTCAATGACATCTAAGTAATATCTTCTCATATACATACATTTCTATTTGTTCTGAGGACAAATATATAGAAAAGCCATTAATCTCTGGAAATTCAGCTGTAAGTGATCAAACAAGGAAATTGACTACATAAGTGCCATGAGGGTTGAGCTTCAAACAGTAAATCAAGGTTCGTAAGATTGGCATAACTGTCTACATTTACAAGAACAGCTGAAAATGGGTTTAAAGCAAGAAACAAGAAAATACATAGGCTTAATTCACCACCTCCTACGAAGTTCACCTTAAGTGACAAGCATGAGTATTGATCATGTAACAAGCATCCTAGTACACCTTTAATGTAGCTCAGGATTCAGGGTCTTTGAATTAAATAAAAGTAGGAACTTCACTTTGCTCACGGCAAGTTTCTAAGAGACTTTCATGCTTGCTTTAACACCTCTGTAGACTCTCTAGTCTCTAACATCTGTAAGTAAAAATTAATATATTCATCATTATTTTGGTATTACACACTTTCAGCAGTACATTGCTGGGAGCTCTATTACAGCCATAAAGCCCCAGGTGTGGCCTGCTAGACCCTACAATCTTGAGAGCATGGAGAAAAGCCTGTTACTCTCAGGCTCTTCTTTAGGGACTTTCTTATGCCATGATAACCTTTGGTCTAGCCCCTTAGAGGCATTCTCACGAGACATTTTGAGTTCTATATTGATGCAGGTCTGGTTTCAGCTTCTTAAGTTGAAGAAGCCCACAGCTTCAAGTGACAAAATAACAGAATATTCAGGACAAGGAGTCAAGACAGATGAGAGCAGACAGAGAGAAACATAGCAAGGGATTCTCTAAAATTACACTAGCACAGTTCATTCTGACCTAAGGGCTCAATTTTCTCCCTTTCTCCACATTTAAATTAATTTTGATGGTTATTTTTGTGGTGCAGATTGCTTCCCTGCCCAGTCAAATCATTGTCAATGCACAAGTAGGTTCCATCTTCATTCCCCTCTCCCTTCTTTTTTTCCTTGCGTTTTTTGGGTAGGGACATATCTTCTGCTTTCTTTCTCTTTGCATTGCAAAAAAAATGCTGTAGGAAAACATGAAGGAAAAAGAAGAGTCTTCCCTGGATGGATGTCCAGGTTCCATCTTTAACATGACACATTATCTCTTGTGCATGTAATTGATGGTTCAAAAATCTATCCCAACTTTTCAGTATTTTCTTGTTGCTTCCAAGGAGTCTTTTTGTAAGTATTTGCCTTTGGAAAAAAGATGGTGACAAATCACTTTCCAGGTTTCCATGACTGCTGCAGTGGTTAATTTGTTTTCATTCATTCTGTGTTTTCATCTGCTTTCAGTCTTTACGTCCTATCCTTTGACAATTCACCTAATCTGATTAGGCTTCCTTAGCTGGTTTGGGAATTTCATGTTGCAGTCTTTCTCTCAAAAAAAAAAAAAAAGGAATTTGATTTCGTCATTCTGTCACCTGAAATATTTGTGAACTACAGTACATAACTATACCAGATGTGAGTAAGGAAACAGAGCTCCCAAGTCATCTACAGTACAAAGTTCACTGGGGTAAGAAGACTTTCTACTTACATGGCCTCATTATAGTTTGCTGAGCTCTTAGTTAAAATTTCCAGTTCACCTCATAGACATATATGTACCATGGAAGTAAAGAACCATAATTTTAACCTCTTATTCAGCAAAAACACGGAGTGCCCTTAGAATCATAGAATCAACTGGGTTGGAAAAGACCTTTAAGGTCATCAGGGCCAACCTCTAACTCAGGACTGCCAAGTCCACCACCAAACCATGTCCCTAAGGGCCTGTAGCATCATAGAATTTAAACATGTGATTAAATTCCTTTAAACAGTTGTCTGAAAACATCACTTCATTATATTTTCCATTGCTTATTTGGCATCTGACATCATTTCAGTTGTACATCTAATTCTGATTATGTAGCTAAAACAATGAGCGTATGTTTTTAATCATCCTTTGTCATGAAGCAGATGAAAAGATTCATATAATAAGTAAACAACAAAAAACTTACACCTGCAAAACTGCATGTTAACTGATTTCCTCACAAACCAGTTAAGTGTGTGAATACAAATCCATGGTGACAAATGCAGCTCCTGCCACCCAGTTAATAACGTAAGAAGTTTTACATGTGACTAGCTGTCTGCAGTATTTGTATGAATTTTGACAACAGATAAGGATCCATGTAGGCTTTGGATTCAGTTGGAAAATCCGTTCTCCTGTGAAGAGTCTTTGACTTCTCTATGCACTTTTATAATGACTTTTGGGGACATATTATCCTGAGAGGATCAACCCACTAATTCTGACAAAACGTGCATAATGACATCTTCACCTTTTTAAATGAAAGATCATTTGAGAGGGCAAAGATACATTATTACAGTGATTGCTGTTTTTTCTCTTTCTATTTTGCGGTTTCTTCCTTTCCTATAGTGTCTACTTTATTTCCTAAGTCCCTTAGTTTAAATTTGAAGTGAAATAGTTTCCAGATGCAATTTTACTGCTCCCTTACCCACATAATGAAAACTAAAAGACACCATAGAATCAGTGTTGAGGCACCACTATCAATAAGTTTGACAAATACCCATCATAAAGCTTTTTTACTGCTTTGTTGACTTAAAAAAGAAAAGTCATCTGGGACAAGATGAAGTGCAATAACAATTTAATAGTAACAGATTCATTTTGGGAGTGCTATGATGCTTCTTGGCAACTCTTGCTTAAAATAGGCATAAACACACAGTGGATACAGTTTGGCAAGTGAAACTCTTCATACTCTGTAGAAATAAAGCACAATTAGTCAGTTGCAGTCCGATTACATTTGTGTGCTAAATAAGGCTGCTTGGAAAGATCACAGGCTCTTTATTCCTAAAGCAAAGCAATAATACAGCTTAATTTGATTTTCCTTAGCCTTCCTATAAAGTCAGTCTGCAACTTTTTTGTATTTAATAACAAGCAAACAAAAAATACCCCACTTTTTCATTTTATATTGAAGCAAATTCGTGGCTTGTGTCAGAGATGATTTCTTCCTCAAACTCAGAGTAAAATAACTGACTCTAGAAGGCTAAAGGAAGAAGTTTATTTTCCTACTATTAAACTTTAAATGTAGCAAAATTTTAATTCAAAGTCATCTTCCTAGCCAAGTGCAGTGTATGAGCCTCCATCTCTCAATGCACTTCTTAATCCAAGAGGACCTCTGGAAACAGAGTTTGGACCATAATAACAAAACGGATGGAGAAAATTAATTATTGTATACACAATTTTACCTTTAATACCCATATTTCTGAATGCGTTCCTAGAATTTTAACAGATAAACCTGATCAGCCTAAATAAATTCAGAATTAAGGTCAGGAAGGAAATCAGTTCCCTTCAAAACAGTCCAATATCTCAGGATTTACATAAATGGAGAAGATTTCATTGGGCCAGTAACCTTCAAAGTAGGAAAGTATAAGAACGACCTAAATATAAGGCTTAAAGGATTTTGTAGCATTAGTAGATATTAATAAAGAAGTAAAAAGACCTTAACAACAACCTGAAAGTTGTTAGAAACTTCAGCACAAAATGAAGCTCCTAACCACTTCAGCTGTTAGTAACCTCCCTGTCAAATGTCCCCTTTTGTGTGCACAAGGAACAGCAGAGGAGAAACCATTTACCTGAACACAGTTCCTTCTGAGGAAGGCTGCTCTCTAGACATGCTCTTTGGACCTCTTGCCTTGCCAAGTTGCACCCCATCCAGAGCATGGTCATCTTTTGATCTCCAGCTTTCACTCGTTCAAGAATATGTCCTGAAAAGTCTAGATTTTCTCCTTTCTGTGTCTTTGCTTCTTCAAATTAGTTTCTTCCATGCTCAGTCGAGTCCCAGTTTTTGAGCTATTCATTAAAATATTCTCAGTTGAACACCAGCTGTTGTTGCTGGACACCAGCTGGCTTCTCCCTTGAACGAGACCACATTACAGCATCCACTTCTTTTGTAGTGTGAGTACAACCAGCACTAGCTTAACTCAAAGGGAGAACTTGCAGTAAAACCTGTAGCTGTTGGCAGAGGAAAATCATTTCTGTTATATCAATGATGTTTTCCTATTTGTTTTCAGGGAACATCCCAGAATCCTAACGTTCAAACCAAAGGCTTTCCCTTCCTTCTAGCTATTACAGCCAGGTATTTTTCAATAAGTGACTCCTTATCACAGGAAACACACTCTTAGCATCCCCAAACACCCTTCATTTTTTCTTTTGTATTTATTTGAATGAAATTAGCCACTAGAATAGGAATCCTTCAGCATCTGACATTTAAGAAAAATAGCAAAGCAGTAGAGAGAAGACACATATTTTTTCTCAGAATAGAAAACCCTGGTCTTTGGAAGAAGTGCTTATAATGCTGAAGATAATGTGAGCACCTGGCTTCCAATGCCAGCCTTTATCCTCTACAACAGGATTGTTAAGACTTGCCTTGAAATCCAAAGGCTTTAATGCAAATTGCATTCTCTGATTCAGTGGAATGAAATTATTCAACAGAAATTTCAGTTCCAAACACATTTATGTTTCATCTTGACCCACTGGAACTGTAAAATGAAGTGGGCACAGCTGCTGGAGATGGTCAGGAGAGGTTGCGGTAGCAGGATGCCCAGAGTGAGATGTGCAGATACAAGCACTTTACAGCATATTTTTGCATATAGATATCTATGAGAATGAGTCACTAACACAGGGTACAATTACCATTACAATACAAGCACCATAATAAATTACAAAATTCATATGTAGGGCCGTACAGGGGAGAGATTTTCTAATTAAACCATTAAACATGTTTATGATGATAGTCCCTAAGACTGACCAGAGTAAAACATCTATAAATTAGTTGGAGAAAAACACACACCTTTTCATTTCCCATCCATCAAGGCCTATTAAATTAGTATAAATAATATAAAATGCACTGGATGAAACAGTTATTAATAGTCTGAAAGGGAGAATTGCATGTTGCCAACTGGACAGTTTGGCATACATATTCTTTTCCATCTTTAATTCCTGTGAGTCTATGGAAAAAGCTATTGGCTAGATAGAGATGAAGCATTCATAATTGCATTATGACACAATTTTACACTTAGCATCTGGCAATGATTCTGCCTCTAAAGTAAGAAATTCAGATATGACAACAATGAACAATGAACTTGATTCTCATCTTCATTAAATTGGGTTTTCATGCTGTAATTTCAGTCTATTTTTTCTCCTAATATTCAGTCATTCTGATATCAGCTGATTTGGGATGTGAATAGCTAATTAGATTTGGATGATTCCATGCATCCCAAAAGGAAGCTGAAATTTGGCTGAATCCTTCTGGGAAAAAAAGTAATGCTAGAAGAGTCAAGATGTACTACTTTGTAAACAAAACTGGTTTCCACATTCTCTCCAAGCAGAATAGGCAGTTCATGACTTCTGAGTAACCACATATAATAGGTCACCGACTGGTTTCCTTAAAGATTAAAAGATCAAGAGACAACCTTCTTTTTTATGACTGAATCATTAGAGAAGTTCGTTTGTGAATCAGTTTTTTGTGTGATAGACTCCATCACCAGACATGAGTAGCAGCTAGTGGTGTTAACATCTACAGCTACTTGCCTAGCTATCCCAACACTCTACTGAATAAAATCTCTTAGCTACCTTGGTAAAGAGCTCAAAAAATCACTATGTAACTGTAACTTCTATTAGAATAAAGCTCTCAGAGTGACAAAGCAGGGCTGGTTTTGCTTGGACCTTAAAGCACAATGTGAGTATTGAATGTCACTTTCATGTTGGACAAATAGATGTTGTAACTTAGTAACACAAAATGGGCTGGTGAATAGATCAGATCACACACAGTGTGAGTTTCAATCTGTTTCAGTCTCTCTTTTTGAACTTCCAAGCAGTTTGATTAGCACTTGCCTCCTCCAGGCTTGTAGACAAAGCAAGTGAGTTCCCAGAAGTTGCATAGATTTGTCTGAAAGGGATCTGTAAGCATTCCTATCAGTCTACCTGAAAACAGAGTATTTTTGGAGACATATTTCCTCTGTTTTCAGACAAAAATCACTGACTTTCCTTAATATTTGATAAGGGTATGTCAATAGTGCTCTTGGCCAGAGACTTTAAGATATGCATCATTGCTAATCTTGTGGACATAAGAAATTCTGTTGTAATACCAGCATCGTAGATTTAGCTGCTCAGTTCTCACACAGACAAGTGTCTAATTTGAAGATCAGTTGTGCCAGTTACAGTATATTTACGTGATGATACTTGTTCAGTGTTATTTCAGATTACAGCAATTTAAGTCATAGTCCTACTTCCCTCAGTGGCCATGGTCATCCTGCCACTGACATCAACAAAAGCTAGATGAGATACAAAGGGAATGGCAGAGCCAGTGTTTACTGATCATGACTTCTACAAAGAGAGATTTTCATACTCATGACTAAAGTTCATTTTCTGTAGACAGCTAGGCACTAAGTAAAGAGGCAAAATGGAAGAGATTCTGATTCCATTTACTAGCATGTTTTTAAGGTGAATGCATTACATTTAAATTGGTATAACTAAGAACAAAATCCACCCAACTGAATGAAGCCCAAAGTCCGTAACATTCTCTTCCTTGCAGGTCATCAAGATATTTCTCTTACATTGCAAAATCTCCCTCAGCCTATATTTTTCTAGTACTCACATCTGTCTTTCAGCTGACAAGTCAGTATCAATGCAAGCCCATTACTAGAATATATGCTACTAAGTACTTGATTTGAGAGAATTTATTCTTGACAGAGACTCAGATACTCTCAGGCTTGCTGTTATTTCCATTTTGTACACTGAAACAGTGCCAAGTAGACTTGCACAATAAAGATACCAGCACAGAAATGAAGGTTTTTTAACTCTATAAGCTAGAGAAAGGAAGGAAAGTAATAAACAGGAGTTAGGTTAGCATTTGTAACACCTTATGCAAGGGCTGAGTAAGGCTTTTACTCTGATGTCTGAAGGACCTCTTGCAATGCTTTTTGGACCATATTTTTTTTTTTTGCCTTTATTTTGCTTTGTATAGCAGGGGAGTCCACTAAACGCAGCTGCACTGCTTTGTATTTGCACTGGCACCAAGAAGATCAGCTTCCTTTAATGCAGATTGCCCACAATTTTGTTACCCATAAAAATCTTTGACCACCATTAGAAATCTGGTCTACACGTTATTTTGTATTCTGCTGCTGCAGGACTAATGGTCTCAGCTCTTTCACAGGTATACCAGATTTCAGTCCTCACCAGCAACTTGGTCTTCTGTTCAGACCACTGACAGGGTCAGTCGAAACCAGACTCTTCCCTCTCACAGGGTACTGAGGAAGTTGATTTGTTCTGAAGATATTAAAGATGAAAGAGAAAACACACATAACCAGCAAAACAAGCCTTGAATGCTTTTCTTCTTTCAAAGAAATTGCAGACATTCACAACCAGTTATAAGTCCTTAAGCAAATCGCTTCAGTCACAGCTTGATATCAGCCCTCCTTCCCTTTTGGATGTTTCACTCAAAGAGCAATTGTCTTCGTATATGTCTTTTCTAAAAGCTCATGACTAAATAATAGGCTGCACCTTTTCCTGGGCTGCTCCTGGGCTGTTCCTCTCACCACAGGCTTAGCAGCTGCACTGCTCGAGTCCTTTTATGAAATGCAGTGACAAGGAGCATGCCGTGAAGGAGCAACGTGCTGTTCATTGGGCACAGCAGGACGCAGCCATCCTGCTGCTCAAGACTATAGATCAAGCCATGCCTGATTGTGTCTCAGGTTTCCCATTTGTGATTTACAGTGCATCCCCTGGGTCTGTAACCTGACAGACATATATATTTTACCTTCTAATGATACATGCCATGTGCAAAGTCCTAAACCTGGGTCGGAGCAATCCCAGGCACAGCTCCAGGTTGGGCAGAAAAGAGATTCAGAGCAGCCCTGCGGAGAAGGACTTGGGGGTGTTGGTCGATAAGAAAATGAATATGAGCTGGCAGTGTGCACTTGCAGCCCAGAAAGCCAAATGTATCGTGGGCTGCACCAAAAAGAGCACGACCAGCAGGTCAAAGGAGATGATCCTGCCCCTCTACTCTGCTCTTGTGAGACCTCACATGGAGTATTGTGCGCAGCTCTGGTGTCTTCAGCATAAAAAGGAGGACATGGGACTGTTGGAACAAGTCCAGAGGAGGGCCATGAGGATGATCAGGGGCCTGGAGCACCTCCCATATGAAGATAGGGTGAGAGATTTGGGGCTGTTCAGCCTGGAGAAGAGAAGGCTGCGTGGAGACCTCATAGCAGCCTTCCAGTATCTGAAGGGGGCCTATAGGGATGCTGGGGAGGGACTCTTCATGGGGACCGTGATAGGACAAGGGGCAATGGTTTCAAACTTAAACAGGGAAAGTTTAGATTGGATATAAGGAGGAAGATCTTCACTGTAAGGGTGGTGAGGCACTGGAATGGGTTCCCAGGGAAGTTATGAATGCTCCATCGCTGGCAGTGTTCAAGGCTGGGGTGGACATTGCCTTAGGTGGCATGGTTTAGTGTGAGGTGTCCCTGCCCCTGGCAGGGGAGCTGGAACTAGATGACCTTAAGGTCCTTTCCAACCCTAACTCTTCTATGATTCTGTATCTTTCCCTCAGCCAACACCTTCACTACATTTCCCCTCCTATTGATTTTGCCTAAATTTAGACTACATAACTGTAATGCTCACATCACTTCATACTAACCTCAGCCCATGCCCTAGAGATCTTCCTCTTCATTCCCTGACAAGGTTCACATTACATCAGAACAGTAGGACTGAGCTAAACTGAATGTTCATCTTTCTGTCACTGTGACAGGTTTGTAGCTTCCCATATTCTCTCAGATTTTGTATTGAGACAGGCTGGGATGGTATTCAGGTACCTAAATATAGGTGCCAGCTGCTATTTCAAATCCCTGTCTTGACAGCCAGCTGCTGCTCCAGGAGGGCATAGGTCTCCTACGGGTTCTGCGGCATGCATACCAACTCTGTGAAGATGTGTCATGTATTTTAGGATATCTGTCTTTGGAAGTAAATCCCAAATGTCATGTCTTTATGTGCAGCAGACTTTGTGGTGAGGAGCTGGCAATAGGGTGCCCAGAGATGTTGTGGCTGATAAATTTCTAATCTATGAGCTTGCCTACTCTTTTTAATTACACAATTTTAGCACCAAGAAAATCTTATGATAAGGAAGTTCAGAAGTTTTATGAAAAACTACTTGCTTTTGAATGTGGCTGTGAATGTGCTATCTGCTAATTAACCTGACGCCCAAGCAGAGACCTCCTGCAGCCATAGCATAGATGCACACAGACCAAGATACAATTAACTCTTGTTTGCCTTAACACCATACGTAAGCGTACAAAAATACCATGATCATTATCATCATCAAAGCATATTCTAATATTGTAAGGTCACAAATAGTATTTTGTCACACAGATAAGTTAAAATATAAATAATATACAGAACTGCAAAGCACAAATGATGAGTTGTGATATGGCTTCATAAATGAGATACATAGAATAACATGTGCAAGTTGAGAATGAAGGACATAGAGCAGGCAGGAAAGTGTTTGCTGGAATCACAATTCCTACAAAATAAGCAAAGCCAGTACAAAGCCTGATTCTCAAAATAAAATATCAAGAACAGATGATATCACCCCTTTTTGTTTGGGGGATGGGATAGGAAAGCATAAAACTTAAAGGCTGGATGAGAAAATCTGGATAACACAGTCCTCTTCAGTTCTGGCTTCCCATATCAAAGAGCTTAGAGGACTGGCCAACTCAACCTCAGTGACTTAGGGGCATCCGGGGCCATAATTATCAATGCTAATTAAACCATGGAATCATAGAATAGTTAGGGTTGGAAAGGACCTTAAGATCATCTGGTTCCAAACCCCTTGCTATGGCCAGGGACACCTCCCACTAAACCATACCACCCAAGGCTATGTCCAACCCAGCCTTGAACGCCGTCAGTGATGGAGCATTCACAACTTCCCTGGACAACCCATTCCAGTGCCTCACCACCCTTACACTAAAGAATTTCTTCC